>MU684258.1:10910-32276 GCA_026770625.1 Nicotiana glauca
CGGAAGATTTTGGGGGAATAAAGGTTCATCACATGAGCTAAAGATAGCTCCTTCCCCGTTTCCTAGCACAAACACTGAAAGCAAGCAATCGTCCTCCACACGGAGGGACTCACCTGTGCTAAGCACACTTGATAGTGGAGGCAAAACTCCTCAATGATGGAGTCAAGCTCTCCACTCAAAGAAAATGCCTCCAAGGTGAACAAATACGTGTTAGAAGTACGTAAAACCTTTCGTAGGTAAGTTACCCGCTCAACCAGGTCAGAAGCGATAATGTCTAAATCTCGATAATGACAATCTTCCTTCACAATAGGAATGCTGGAAGGATGGATGTAAGAAGGATATATGATAACGGTCCATGTACGAGGGCTAACAAAAGGAAATTTCTCTTCGAAGTCTTTTGTTGTAACAAGACTTCTAGGGATGATGGTGCTCACTGTTGGCGGAGGAGCGTCCTCGGCTTTGTTTTTGTTCTTTGAGGAATTGGTATATTTTGAAGAAGAAGCCCTTGTATGTTATGGAAGAATAAAAAGCTTTTCTCGTTTGAAGAGAGTTAAAGAAAGGTTGAAGAATAGAATACATGTTGAATGAGGAGAGTTTTGAGAGAGTTGGAGAGTATGAAAAAAGGAGGTTCATGCGTATAAGTAAAGGTTTAGGTGGCTAAATTCGTGGCCATGATTACCTCGATAACCGGAAAACGTTATGCTGAATCGTGGGATGACACGTGTTCGGGGCATTAAAATGCAGAGAGACATGCGTCTAATCAACCGTCAGAAGCTTTTCAAAGGGGATCATAGTAATTCCCCCCAAAAGGAGTTCTTCTACCGACTTGCTGGTGATACAAAGTTATGTTACCGGAAAGCAGAGGGACAATCTGTATAGGAAAAAATATGTTATGCTAAGTGGCTGCATAAGAGAGTGACACGTGGAGTCGAAGGGGGAGGATAGTTAAAATCGAAGGCAACTGCTCCATTTGTCACCGAAAAGAATGGCACTCATAAAGATGCAATAAATACCTTCCGCCCGATAGCATTTAATGGAGAGTATTCCACAGCATTTAGTACACCGTCCGTTACAAAGAATTTATCATTTATGATCACTGTTACACATTCTTCAACGGCCCTCATAATTGACATTAAAGAAGGGCATGATCCTAGGACCTTGTTCTCTAGGTGCAGCTATAAATAGTGAACTTTATTATCATTGTAGAGGACACGAATTTTCCGGCAAACTTATGCTATAATCAATTCAAAGCTTTATACAATTTTATCTTCTTACTCCTTGATTTCATTGATTTTGTGCACGGAAACCCTGCTCCTGGAATTACTGTTTCTGCTATTTTATCTTCATTTCAAGGCTAAATATTGCGTATTTCTTCAATTATTTTATTATTTCAGGATCGAATTAATTCACTTGTCTAGAAATCACATATAAATTTAATTGTACCGTTTTACGGGTAAACAAATCTCTCTTTGTTCCAGCCCTGCTACAAAATTGTATTTACATCTATGTATCTAAATATTTTCCAGTTTCTTGTTCTCCAAGTGTAGTATATGGTTGCTCCCACAATAGGAGCAACCACCTCCTTCTTGAATTGCTTCCATCTCCTCCTCCTTATTCTTCCCTCCAATTTGTTCTCTAGTATAATAGGAGTAATTGTGTTCTAAATCCCATCTTTTTTTTCTCTTCATTTTCATTTTCTTGATTGGTACTGGTGGATACTGACATAATATTTTAGGCTTTCTTGCTGAGAGGCTCATAAAAGATTTTCATTTTAAGCATGCTCGGTCCAAACGTTGAACATCTGCAGAAAGCTAAAGATTAAACACTAAATACAGCACGATATCCATCTCTAACACTTAGTGCAATAATAAGATCATAGACGACCAAATACGAAGTTACTTTTCTATATTACTGGTACAACATGTTATATGTTACTTGACCAAATCCATACTAAAATCCCAAAGCCTTTTAGCTAAATCCATGTCCTTAGCCTTCGCTGTTGTTGTCGCCAAATTGTTGTCCAGAAAATATTCACCACTTACTCCCTTCACTTGTGGATGCAACGCAAGATAACAGGTGGTTGATGCTCCCTATAGAAGAAGAAACACGGACATTAAAAACGCCATTTGCCATGGCATTATGATTTGTATTCTTCAGTGAATCATATTCTTGCCGTCTTGGTCTGATCAAAGGTCATGCGCGTCAAAAGTGTATTAGACACGTTAATCTGTATTGTGTAGCGACAAATCATTCTCTAGTTTTGTTTTGTGACTTACCTCCGGGAATTTTTTTTTTTTTTTTTTTTTCAGGTTCTGTTTTCTTAAAATTTCTCATGTACATACCAGGGAATTTTGTCAGAGATGAGACTGATGAATATTTATCTAACTGATTAATGATCCTAAGAAAAAAGCCTCTGATAGCAAGAACTGATGCTGTATGCCTATATTATTTAGGCATTTTCCACAGTATGAGCAAAACTAATTGTTCAAGAAGATGTCAAAATTCTCTACACAGTGTATAGATTTGCAAAATAATAAATCTATTTGAAGTACAAATCATAGATCTGTGCATACTTCAAATTTAAATGCTTCGAAATGAAACATACCTGTTGTACATTTTTAAGCACAAGTTTTCCAAGGTTGCTTACAAGACCTGTAATAAGAAGAAGGAATATTTCATGTTCGCTTCTCTTCAGGCAGCACGCGAGATAAAACATATACGTAAATATTCTACAATGACCATGGGCTTAGAACTATATGTAAAGATTTTCTAAGTTAAATGTCACAGAGATGTGTATCTCGCGAAGCAAATGCAAAGTCAGCTAAGAGACAGCCTGGTGGCTCAATAACGGCCATTAGACTTAGTGCCAGAGTTCAATTCCAGCCCCCTCTCCTCCCCTAAATTTGTAGTGGTAAAGTTCTTAACAATCCCCCTCTGTTTCCACGCCACCTTGAGGAAACAATAAAATAAAGAGAAAAAGAGGAAAGGGCTTGAGTGACTCACAGACTAAGGATTAATTTTGTCAAATGTTGGAAAAAGAAGGGCAATGACGCACCACAATTCTACAGATCAAAACGCGACTGCCTTTTCTAATTATGCCGTGAGTTAGCATTCGTAAGAGGACAGATGCTTTTTTCTAGACATAAAGAAAATGGATAACATACTGCACATACCAACAACCAACAAGCCCAGTAAAATCTTTTGTGGGATCCGGGAAGGGTAAACTATATGCAACCTTACCCCCACCTAATGAAGGAACATATTGCACATACCATTCATATTAATCAGACACCAGACACTAAATAGAAAAATAAAGAAAAGAGCATCTTACTACCATCAAAAACACCCATGTGACGGAAAAGATTGGTTGTGATCGTTCCAGGATGAAGTGAATTTGCAGTTATTTCCGCTCCATCTTCCTGTTTGAAACAATGATCACTCAAATTTGAGTTCGATTGAATGGCATGGACCCTCATCTAAAGCTATGATTGGGCTACAGAAGTCAGAGACTCCAAACCAAGAATTTTCTTAATGTGCAAAAAGGTCCAAATATCCACTTTAAGAAATATATATGTTTGATTCTAGGAATGGAGACATATCATGACTACACAAGAACCGCTAAGACAAAATCAGAATTAAAAGCAATATGTAATTATTTTCTGAAAGAACACCTTTAAGCGTCTCGTAAGCTCATTTGCGTGCAGTATGTTAGCCAGCTTTGATTGGCCATATGCACCGAAGCTGTTGTAGCTGCACATAAGATAACGAACAACATAGGCAATTAAAATCAATTCTCCACAGAGCAAGATTATTTTTGTCATGTAATTATAATCATGGTTATGCAGCTTGAAGTGAAAAAGACAGCAATGAGTCGTCATTTTAGCACGAAATTTTTGTCTTCTTTGATTGGTACAATAGTAGTAATGAGAAACTATTAAGATTGAAAGAAACCAAACAAGATAAGTGATTAGTCAAATGATGTGATCATAAATTAGAGATACAACAACAACAAACCCAGTATATTCCCACATGTGGGGTCGGGGGAGTAGTGTGTACGACTGTACGTAGACCTTACCCCTACCTACTACCTAGTGAAGGTAGAGAGATTGTTTCCAATAGTCCAAAATAATTCATTACAGTTATAATACAGATAGCATAAATCCAGTATTCACCAGGTAACAACAATAGATTTAAGTGATCGCAGAGGAACATCAAGGTGTTGTTAAAAAATCTAGGACACCAGAATTAACAAGAGAGATGGTCAACCAAGAACTCGTAACAAATTGCAAGTACTCATCCTGGCATGATAACATCGGAAATCTATATTAATTATATTACTCTCATGGAACTACTGGAGCCTTTAGACAGAAATTGTGAAATTTCCAGGGTGATTAAAGAAGTCACTGAAAAAGTGATGATTTTGAGCAAACACAGGTTTCTCTTACAATATGGAAAACTTCAGAAAATTAGGCAATAAAATTTAATCAAATTACCTTTCGCGTTCATTAATTTTGTCAAACCGAACTCCCTCACGATATGCAAATCGATGAGCCTCTGATGCAACATTCACAATCCTTCCCTCTCTCTTTGTTTTACGTGTTGTCTCCTTCATCTTGTCCAACAACAAATTCGTCAAAAGAAAATGACCTGCAAACACAAGAAAATAGAATAATTATGGCTAAGACAAATAAACAGGAAGAATGTCTTGAAAGCTTACTTTTAGAATCATCGCCCGCCTATCATCTATCTACAACTTACTACCAACCTTGTAAGATTTGTCATGCGTGTGTCGTATTACAGAAGAGTAGGATGACAAAGTATGGGGAAAAGGGACATTAATTGCCCGCTTACCAGTGTGATTCTAGAATCATGCTTTATCTCTTTGTATCAATGTTGCATATACAAGTTAAAATAGGTCTCAGATTGTCTTTTATGTATGCATGTTATAACATAAGCCTAAGATGTCAAAGTTGAGCATCAACTATTGATCTCTTTTCAGCAAGAACTGAATCTTCATTTCAATAAAATCAGGAAGGGAGATAAAATGAGCTGTTGCTGGAACGAAAAAAAAGGATAAAAGAAAATGCAAGTATTCTATGATCTACTATAAAACATCAATAATATCTTCTCCAAACCAAATTATGCTTTTCCCCATTCCATGATTGATATATGCATAGAAACATATATCTGTCAAATAGTTGTTACCTAGATGATTTGTAGCAAATTGCAGCTCTATGTTGTCTTTTGAGAGCATAAAGGGAGTTGCCATCACTCCTGCATTATTACTTTCAAAGAAGAAGATGATGTTAACTGACCAATGTGGAGATATACGAAGCGGGAACTGATTCACACAGAGAACAAAGCTACTAAAATGATATATGAGGATAGTAATTCAGGTACGTGATTACCACTCTTATTCTTCACTTACATTAAAAGGTTCAATGGGCGACCTGATGATTTAAAGTCGGAAGCAAATTTCTTCACTGATGCCAATGAGCTAAGATCTAACTCCATGGTATCAACTTTAGCAGCAGGGATTTCTTTAACTATTGTTTCTTTAACATCTTTTCCAGCAGCCATATTCCTGACAGCCATGATAACATGAACTCCACGCAAAGCAAGAACACGGCTAGTTTCAGAACCAATACCACTTGATGCTCCTGCAAATGGATGTTCATGAGCAAACCAGATACCGCTAAATGCTTAACGTATCCTGCCTCCCTGCCTCTTAATAAAGATAATGTACACACTTTACCTAAGAGATTCCAATGTGTTATCTCAACTGTATAGAAAAGCCAGTTTACTCAAACATGCGTATTTACATTAGTATTGTCAATTTAACTGTTTACCACAGATCACTAGTAGCCATAGTATGGAAAATGAAGAAGAGGTAAACATGAGAATGTATTATCAAAGTTAACCAATATAGATTTTTTCTACTTCACACTTGGTGATAATAGACCAATTGCTTCAACTGCATATACAGATTGCAGCTTCTGCAATAGTCTAATATATGTGTGGACCAATTTTTGCACCACATAAGGAATTGCCTGATGACTACTTTATGGAATTCAATATTTCATTAGCTGTTCAGAAATTCAATTACCAATTCTGTTGGTCTGGTGCAAAATGAAGTTGAAATTGAATATTGTCAGCAATCAAATTTAATTTATTGGTTCATACCCTTAATCCATGAAGGTGTCACCCTCTTTTAATTTAACGTGTTGAAGGAAATAGTTGGCCTTGAGCCGAGGGTCTGTTGGAAACAGCCTACCTTAAAGATAGGGATAAGGTCTGCACACACTATCCTCCCAGACCCCATTTATGGGAATAAACTATGTTCGTTGTTGTTGTAAAGGAAAATAGTTGCATGCACCAACAATAGTAAAAATCGAGACCGCGCCCAAGGATATGGCCTAGTTATGGTCCCAGCAGAGACAAAAACCACTAGGTCATTTCTTTCTATATATCCAATAGCCTGTTTGGCCAAGCTTCTTTTTGGCCAAAAGTGCTTCTTTTCTTTTTTGCCAAAAGCACTTATGGCCAAAAAATGAAGTGTTCGTCAAGCTTTTAGAAGAAAAAAAAAAGTGTTTTTGAAGAGAAGCAGAAAAAAGTAGCTTAGAAGCATTTTTTTAAAGCTTGGTCAAACACTAATTGCTGCTCAGAAGTGTTTTTCAAAATTATTAGCCAAACACAAACTGTTTTTTCGCCAAAAGTACTTTTGAGAAAAGCAATTCTCAAAATAAGCTGATTTTTGCAGCTTGGACAAGTCTGTGCATAGAGTTGCCTGGGAGTTATTGCTGGTGGGAGGTGCTAGGTATCCATGGAATTAGTGGAGGTGCACGTAACGATTATAACGATCGAGATCAAATTAAACCATTATAGGCATGAATCCAAAAGGGAATTTTCAAGAACGTAAAATGGAGGAAGCATAGTGGAACCTGTAACAATGGCAGTGAGACCAGAGCCATCAATTCCTTGAGTAACTTCCTCGGCAGTAGAATTATACGAAAACCCAGACACCCCTTTTCTCCTGAAAAACCACATTTTAGTTTTCTTCGTTTGTTTCTCTGTGGTGCTCTTCTTGTCTGTGTTGTAGATAAATGGAGATGGGAACTGGAAAATAGTGCAGAAGTTAGCTTTGCTTAATGACACGGAAAACTGTGTATTAAAAGCAAACATCAAATCAAATTACGACTTGCATGTTTCACTTTCCTGAATTAGCGGACTGACACGGAAATAGCAGCAAAACTAAAAATTGCAGTTGTTTGACCAAGAATGTGAATGTACCAGGTGTGGAGCCTATGTTGCCAAGTGGAAGTGCTAGCCTACACATTTCCCCAATCTACACACCTTACTATTTTTCCAAATTAAACACTAACCGTATCATTTTTCTCATAATAAAAAAAGGTATTTAATGGTTAATCTGCCTTTTGGACTTTATTGGTTTTGGCATGAATTTTTTTCCATTTTGAGTGAATTATTGTGTGAAGATTAATTTTTCTCCTTTCATTTTTTGTAACTGTTTAACCACAAAATATAAAATTTCGGTCAAAGTCTAGTTTTAGAAGTACTTGTGTTACTGATAATCAAGAAAAATAATATTTTTGCAATAAGAAAGGTAAACTAAAGTATGAAATTGTAAAGTAATCAATATAAAGCAGAAGTAAATAATTGTATTCCAATGATAATTAGAACGTATCCATACAAATGATATTTTTATTCCTTAATCCTTATATAGACATTTCTAATTACAACTTCTTTTTCCCTTTATGACTAAGTCATTATGAGCATTAATGATATTAATAAAACGTTATAATTGGTAATCTTAACTTTTACGTGAAGATTCTGTAACGTTTGTAATCATTCATGCCCATTAATTGAAGTCTAATGAATCTATCCTTTTCCTGTCTTGGTTCATTTCACCGGTGTCTTTTCAGATTAGTAAGAGACTCGAACAATCGTTCCTTCTTATCCCTCAGACGTTTTGCTCGTACCTATTAAGACTCACGTCTTTTTAAGTACTCTTCTCCAGCTGTCACGTTTCTAATGATCCACGTGTCTTGCCATGTCAGCTACACAATTAATTCCACGTGTAATATTTATTTTCCCCCAACACAGCTAGTCCCCCCACTTGCCAATTATTTAGCAATTAAATATTTAGGAAGTGGCTCTCATTTAAAGCGGAATTTTTTTGCAGCCGTTTCTCACATACCATTATTCCTTCTTCTGAACTGATGTATCGCATGTCACTTCCATTTAATGTGTGTGGCACGTGGCGGTCATCAATTGGTTCTGCAACTCTTCAGCGGGTTCTAGGGGCTTTTTACGGCTGCATCAATCACGAAGTGACGATTTTCATGATGACGTTTCCATCATTACCAATTTTTTGCATGATGGTTGCTTCTGTATATAAATACATCCTTTGTCTTTACTTTCACGAATAAAAATTCTTCAGTGTTCTTTAACCACATCCTGCTCTTCAACACATTCTACTTTTTCATACAACCATGTCTTCTTCAAATCCCGATCCCCGAAAAGTTCTTATTGTAGACGAACTTCTCCCTTCTTCTGCCCCTACGAGAAGTAGGAGAGGTGGTAGGTTGCGTAGTTTAGGGCCAGTTTCTGTATGTGATTCATCTTCTCAACCTAGTCCTACTCCCCCATCATCTTCTAGAACTGGGGCCTCTTTTTTCTCATAGATCGTCCGTTAGAGGTAGAGATTCTAATGAACCAATTCATGAACCTTCTGTTGATGAGATCATCCCTGCTGACCTTCTGTTGATGAGATCATCCCTGCTGAACTTTCTTTCTATTCTGATAGGGAATCGAATAGGAATCAAGTCACTTCTATGAATTAACATGATCGTACTGATGTTTGCCCTTCTTAGATTACTGAAGTTTTGATTTCTGTTGTGCGTAGAGACTGCCATTGAAAATTTGACTTCCAAATTCTGGTTCCTAATGAAAATCAAAGAATCACTTCCTTTAAAGCTGGTTTTTCTTTTGTGTATACATATCCCTTCACATTAGATTTTAGGCCTTCTATTGACCCGGTCATCATTGAATTTTGTCTTTTCTTTGATGTGCGTTTAGGACAGATTGGCTCTATTGTATGGAGGGATGTGGAATGCCTTAGGTATTTGGAAAATCTATCTCAGTTACCCTTTACCTTTTACCATTTGATCCATCTCTACTCTCCCAAGTTATTCCGTCATGGAATTTTTACTCTCGTAGCAAGAAGTAAGAGAGTTGTGGTTAGCCCTGAGGATGATAAAGATCGTGGCTAGTACGCCCGATTCATTGTTTCCCCCACAAGTAGCTTAGTAGATGAAGAGAACATGCCTTTCCCTGAGAAGTGAAACTTTGCACGTAAGTTTTTCTTTCAATCTTTATTTCTCTTTTTTTTTTTGAAGAGCTTATACTTCTCGTAACCATTTTTTTTTTCAGCAACCATGGGAACTCTTGAGGAGATACCCGGTTTTTGTGGTTAGGTAGAAAAATTATTAACAAATGCTCCTATGTAAGTAAGGTCTTGGAAGTATCTTTCAAATAGATTTGGATGGAAAGTTAAGACTCCGGTAATTTCCTCTTTTACTTTCTTCTTTATATTTGTTCTTATCCTAGCACTTATTAACCCTTTTCTTCATTAGGGTTTCCTGTTCCGGGTGTGAGTGTTGAATCAATTACTTCCTCAAGGATCTCTTTAGCAAAATCTTAGGAAATAATTTTGAGTTCCTCATAAAAAAGAAAAGCTGACAGGCCACAGGATTATGAAGATGAAGAGGAGAGGGATGAGGGCTCTTCGGTTCGTAAGCCATGAGCTAGAAGACGGGTCATATCTGATGATGAAGCTACTCCTCCTCCTCGTCCCATTTCTGTGTTTAAGCCCGAGAGTGCTACTTTAGTAAGTTCTGATGAAGAGACGCCTGCAGCAACCCACGACTCTACTAAACACCTATTTTCTCGTGGATTTGATGATGAAAACTTTGGCTTAATTTTTGAGGAGCCGCCTCTTAAATCTTTTCTTGTGTCTGCTCCAATGGAAACTCAGTTTCATGTTCCTACTGTTGCCGCTACTGCTCTGTCCGTGGCTATTTTGACTTCTTCGACCGTTCCTGCTACCATAACTTCTCGCATTGAAATTGGTTTCTCTAGTGGAAGTAGGGCAATGAAACAAGTTACCATTGAGATTCCCTCAGATAGTAATGTTTTGAAGAAATCAAGCTAGGCTGATGTGTGGTTAAAACCAGTGATAGGCCCAGTTGAGAAGTCAAAATTGGAGAGTCATAGATCTCTCACTTGGATGAACGATATTGTCCATTCTTCCTTGAAGGTATAAATCTCGCCTTTTTATTTTATGTGATTTTTCTTTTATCAATATCATATTTCTTTTTCATTATGTAGATCAATCTCATTGGTATGGAGATGATGAAAAGGATCGTCCATACAGAGCATCTAATGCATGACTACCATATTGTGGCAGATAATTGGAAGGAACAGTACGAGAGTCTTCAACTTGAGATGGAGGTGTTAGAGGAAAAAAAGTGTAACTTGGAGCAGCAACTAAAGGTTTTGGCAGCAGAACTAGCAGTTTAGAAAGCCTCTTCTAATAAGGCGGGCAAACACAAGAACCTTCTTGAGTCCTCATTTGCTGAACAACTTTCTAGGGCTAGTGAAGAGATCAGAGTTCTCCGAATGTCTTCTGATAGGGTTCGATTTTTAGAGAATTCACTTGCTCCCCTGCGGGCTTCTTATGATGCTGCCTTAACCGAGAAAGAAGAACTTAAAAATGAGATTGAACACTGGGAAAGAGACTATGAAGCCCTTGAAGACAAGATTGTCGTTGAAGTAAGTTAGGATTTTTTTAACGCACGCCATGATACTCTACTGGAAGCAAGCCGGGAAGGAATTGACTTAGCTACAGAGATTGCGAAGATCAAGGAGACCATTGAGAAAACCCAACAAAGTCAAAGCTTTTCTTCACCTGTGACTGACATCCCCGAGGGTGATGAAATTACTCCTGGTGAGGTTGTTATTCAATCTCCTTCCGCTCAAGTTACTCTTCATGCTTCTGATGATATCGTTCTTCCTGGTTCAGATTTTGTCCCTTAGTGAAAGTTTAAGAAAATGTGAAGTGATGTTTTCTTTTTTTTATTGGTGGAATACTTGGAGGTTTACCCCTGGTCCCATTTGGGATGATGTTTTTGGAAGACCTTGCCCCTAGTTTGTTTCGGGGCTTTTTTGTAAAGACAATCAGGTTAAAACTAAGTTCATACTTAGTTTTAACCAAGTTATTATGATATTAAAATGTTTTTGTCCAACGTTTATGACATCTTTATTTCGAGTTTCTGTTTTACTCTTTTAGTGGTTCGCCCTTGTCTTTTTCTTCAAAAGGTTGGGGCTTTACTTTCCACTTAATTTTAATGTTTGGGCTTTTGTTTTACCTTTTGCTACTTTAACTTTTGCACTTAAAAATAATTTGTAAATTTCATGACTTTTTGAACAAGTACGAATTATAAAAGAGGGTCTTTTTATATACGACTTAATGAAGAAGACCTCTCAACTTCATAATGGTGTAAATATACGAAAGAAGAAACAGGAACACACATGTTTCTTTGATTAAATTTGAGGAAAGTTTTGCTTCATTTGAACTTTCAACAATATTTTACATGTATTTAAGTATCATCTATGACTTTTCCGTAACTGTTTTCTTTATAACAGATTTTGTAAAAAATTCGAGGGTATGTTGGCAACCCATGACTAAATATTGCCTTTAACCTGTACATTCATAAAAAAAATTGGAATTTACATCCACGGGTGTATTCTTCATAGGTTTTTGAATCAGGCTTGCATTTTTGGCTCATGACTTTGCTCTGAACTTTCGGATGAGTAGACTTTTAGGCTTGACATGAATTCTAATTGTTTGAGTCTTCTTTTGCCCTTCCTTATATATATAGTCCTTAAGTGTTTGAGCTTTGAAGTATGAAATTTCGAGCACTTGATTATTCCTTCCATGTGGTCTTTTTCCTGAAAAAGGAAAAACGTACGGGACTCGGAGGCATATATAATTTAGATGATGACTGCTTAAACCTTTATATTTCCATTAGAAAGGTTGACCCTAGACCACGAATTATGTTGCTTTCGCGTGTCTTTCAAGTCTAATACCATCATCTGGTGCGGGCTAGCTTTTTTGCCTATCATCTAAAATTGTTAGTATAATTGCAACTACACAAAATAAAAATCGTAGTTAAGAGCTACCTGACAGTGGGTATTTCCTTTCCTTAGATATAGTACTTCTTCAGACGAACAATATTCCAACTCGAGGGTAGAAGTTTTCCATCCATGGTTTCCAACTCATATGCGCCTTTATCTTTGATGCCTCGAACCTTATAAGGTCCTTCCCAATTTGGACTCAACTTCCCTGTATTGGCTGCTCTTGTGGATTGGAAAACTTTCTTGAGTACATAGTCCCCAATTTTGAAATACCTAAGATGAGCTTTCCGTTTGTTTCTACGCAGCCACCCTTATCAAAGTTGTTTCTCTCCTTTCTTCAAGCAAATCGAGATTTACTCGCATATCCTCCTCATTTGAGTCTTCGGTTGCTTGGGTGTATCTCGTACTTGGCTCTCCTATTTCAAATGGAATTAAGGCTTTAGCACCGTACACAAGTGAAAATGGTGTCTCTCCTGTACTTGTTTTTGTTGTTGTCCGGTAAGCCTACAAGACTCCAAGTAGCACTTCTGGCCACTTACCTTTTGACTCCTCTAGTCTTTTCTTCAAGTTATTAATAATAACTTTATTTGTTGATTCAGCTTGTCCAT
The DNA here is from genome assembly GCA_026770625.1 of Nicotiana glauca. Taxonomy (NCBI): domain Eukaryota; kingdom Viridiplantae; phylum Streptophyta; class Magnoliopsida; order Solanales; family Solanaceae; genus Nicotiana; species Nicotiana glauca. The sequence goes on from MU684258.1 coordinate 23,735, forward strand.
TGGCCACAGGATGATAAGGTGTTGCAGTAATCCTTTTAATTTGCTAACTCTGACAGAATTCTATGTTTTGCGCACCTATGAACTGCGGACCATTATCACATACGATTTCTTTTGGAACCCCAAACCGACATATGACATTTTGCCAAATGAAGTCTCTGACCTCCTTTTCTCATACCTGTTTGAAGGCACCTATTTCTACGCACTTAGTAAAATAATCAGTGAGCACTAATAAAAATCGTACCTTTCCTTTGGCTTGTGGTAATGGACCCACGATATTCATTCCTCACTTCATAAAAGGCCATGGTGCAATAAATGGATGTAGTAACTCTGCTGGTCGATGCATGTTGTTACCATATCTTTGGCACTTGTCACATTTGGCCACAAATTTTTTCAGCTTCTTCCTCCATTTTCGGCCAATAATATCCCGCTCTGATTAGAGTTTTTACCAAGGATCTTCCTTCGGTGTGATTTCCATAATGTCCTTTATGTACTTCTCTCATCACATAATCCATTTGAGAAGGTCCGAGATACCTTGATAAAGGACCGCCGTACATTTTTTGATATAAATTGCCTCGGACCAAACAATAATGGGCAGCCTTTTGACAGAGTGCCTGAGGCTTTTTTCTTATCTTCAGGTAATTGTCACGATCCCAATCCAGGTCGTGATGGCGCCCAACAAATTGCTAGGCAAGCCTGACCAACTATCAACCTCAACCCATTCCTTATAAAATTCATTACCAGCTAACGCAGTTTAAATACCAATTTAGCATTTTAAAAGTCTGAAACAATAAGTTAAATATGCGGAAATCAAGACAATGCCAATACATAGCCCACCGATCTGGTGTCACAAGTCAAGAGCCTCTATCACAAGTCTGAACAACCTAATACAGAAAATATCTAGAAATGCGGAAAAATAATAAGATAGAAGAAGGAATCGGGTCTGCGGACGCCATGCAGCTACCTCGATATCTTCGGCAATATCTGATCAACGGGGGAACTCACACTCAGCCTTTGGAACACCTGGATCTGCACGCAAGATGCAGGAATTAATGTGAGTACTCCGACCCAGTGAGTAATAAATATAAATAATGACTGAAAGCATGAAAACACGTAAATGCACAAAGCAATTCTATATCAAAGCAGTGAAATCACTTAAGCAGTAAACCAGCGAAGAAGTCGAATGAAATCTCTCCAAATCAGGTAAAACAGGTAGTTTAACAGGTAATAACAAGTAGCATTCCGCCCCTTGGGCTCACTCTCATCACTTAGCCCTCAATCTCAGCACTCGGCTCATATACTCTCATAGTAACAGAAATCAGAATAATCGCTGCGGCATGCAGCCTGATCCGTACATCGCTATGGCGTGCAGCCTGATCCAGATAGATAGTCGACTGCGCTCACTAGGGGTGTGCAGACTCCAGAGGGGCTCCTACAACCCAAGCGCTATATTGCTGCGGCGCGCAGCCCGATCCACATAAACATTTGCTGCGGCGTGCAGCCCGATCCATAATATATATAACATCCTCAACCCCTCTCAGTCATTATTACTCACAGCCTATCGGGCACAATATATAAGGTAGGGATCTCAGCCCTCATATTCCTCTCATTTAGAATTAACATTGATAACACCGGTTCATATCTTTTAAACAAATAGAAACATGACTGAGGATATGATTTTTAACAAGTAAAGTGAGGAAAATTAGTCAAAATGCCCCTAAGGGTTCTACAGGTCGGCAAAAGGCCTCAAACATGGCGACTAGCCTAAATCATAATGATAATAAATAAGTCTCAATAAAATAAATAATAAATTCATCAATCGGGACGGACCAAGTCACAATCCCCAACGGTGTTCTACCCCACGCTCGCCATCCGGCGTGCAAGTCACGTCGATATAGCACTACGATGTGCAATTCGGGGTTTCAAACCCTCTAGACATCATTTAACATCATAACTCACCTCGAACCGGCTAAAGCTCTAGCTCACTCTTCCCTTGCCTCTCAAATCGGCCTCATCACATGTCGAATCTGACCAAAACCACAACGAATACGTCACAATAGTCTAAGGAAACAAAACCCAAACGAAAACAATTGAAAAATATCAAAAATCCCGAAATTAGCAAAACTTGAGCCCCGAGCCCACTTCTCGAAACTCAGAAATTTTTACATCAACGGGTTCCTTATCTCGCCACGAGTCTGTGCATATAAAGAACACAAAAATAGGAGTCCAAATGACCCCTCAAATCCCAATTTAAAATCTCAAAATCCCAAGCCCTAGTTCTTCCATTTTTGGCTAAATTTCCATGAATTTATAGGTTAATTTCACAATATAATCACGTTTTTGGTTCATAAAACTTACCTCCAATCAATCCTCTTCGAATCCATCTTCAATTTCTCCCTAAGGGCTCTCAAAATGTTCAACAATGGTGGAAAAATGACTTAAGCTTGCGGAATAAAATGTTTAAAACCTTCTGCCCAGCTACAGGACTTTCTTCTATGCGATCGCGGCCCCAGGCTCGCGATCGCAAATATCATATTTTCCAAGACCTCAAAATGAACTATGCGAACGCGATGCATTCTTTGCGAACGAGATGGTGCTTTCCTCCAAACTATGCGAACGCGAACTCCAGGCTGCGAATGCGAAGGGCAAAGGCCCCTGACCCTCAACTCCTCCTATGCTAGCGCGGAGGGTATTATGCGAATGTGAAGCTTCACCATTTAACTCTCCGCTATCGCGAACTCCTAAATGCGAACATGATGACAAAACTTAGGCCTTCCAAATTCCTTCTATGGGAACGCGGGGGACCTTCCGCGATCACGAAGGTCAAAATTTCTCGGCAATAGCTGTTGCATTTCTGCAATTTCCTAAGTTCCAAAAACCTTTCATTAGCCATCCGAAACTCACCCGAGGCCCCCGGGACCTCAACCAAAAGTATCAACACATCCTAAAACATCATTCAAACTTGTTCCAATCAACAAAACACCTCAAACAACACCAAAACCATCATTTCACCTCGAATTCAAGCCTAAGTTCTTCTAAAACTTCCGAAACACGCATTTGATCAAAAACCCAACCAAATCACCTCCGAATGACCTTAAATTTTACAAACACATCCCAAATTACATAACGAAGCTACGACAACTCTCGGAATTCCATTCCGACCCTCGAATCAAAATCTCACCTATCAACCGGAATTCGCCAAAATACTAACTTCGCCAATTCAAGCCTAATTCTACACCAGACCTCCAAAATCATTTCCGATCACACTCCTAAGTCACAAATCATCCCCGAAGCTAACCGAACCATCGAAAATCATATCCGAGCCCTCTAACACATAATTCAATATCCGGTTGACTTTTCCAAACTAAGCCTTCCTTAAAGAGACTAAGTGTCTCATTTCCTACCAAAACGTCTCTAAACCAACTTGATCATATAAGGCACGGATAATGAAGCATAAAGAAGCAGAAATGGGGGATACGAGGCGGTAACTCATGAGACGACTGGCCGGGTTGTCACATACTCCCCAACTTAAACAAACGTTCGTCCTCGAACGAGTCAAGAAACATACCTAAAGCCTCAAATAGGTGAGGATATCTTCTCCGCATCTCCCGTTCGATCTCCCAGATAGCCTCCTCCACGAGCAGACCTATCCAATGCACCTTCACTGAAGCTATATCTTTTGACCTCAACTTTCAAACCTGTCGCTCCAAAATAGCTGATGGCTCTATATCATAAGTCAAATCTCTCTTCAACTGAACCGTACTGAAATCCAGAACATGGGACGGGTCCCCAATATACTTCCGGAGCATAGAAACATGGAAAACTGGATGCACACTCGACAAGCTGGGTGGTAAGGAAAGCTCATAAGCCACCTCCCCAATCCTCCGAAGTACCTCAAAAGGCCCAATGAATCACGGACTCAACTTTCCTTTCATTTCGAATCTCATAACACCCTTCGTGGGCGAAACCTTCAACAGGACTTTCTCACCAACCATGTAGGATACATCTCGAACCTTCTGGTCCGCATAGATCTTCTACCTCGACTGCGCCATACGAAGTCTCTCCTGAATTACCTTCACTTCATCCAAAGCATCCTGAACCAAATATGTCCCAAATAGTCTAGCCTCATCGGGCTTGAACCAATCAACTGGAGATCTACACTGTCTCCCGTACAAAGCCTCATACGGAGCCATCTGAATACTCGACTGGTAGCTATTGTTATAAGCAAACTCTACAAGTGGTAGAAACTGGTCCCATAACCCTCCAAAATCAATAACACAGGCGTGTAGCATATCTGAATGGTGCGCTCGGACTGCCCGTCCGTCTGAGGGTGAAAAGATGTGCTCAACTACACCTGAGTGCCCAACTCTCGCTGAATAGACTTCCAAAACTGGGAAGTAAACTAAATGCCCCGATCTGATATGATGGAAACTGGGACACCATGCAACCGAATAATCTCCCGAATATATAACTCTTTCATCCGCTCTGAAGAATAAGTAGTACAAATAGGAATGAAGTGTGCGGAATTGGTCAGCCTGTCTACAATCACCCAAATATAATCGAACTTCTTCAAAGTCCGAGGAAGTCCAACAACAAAATCCATAGTGACCTTCTCCCTCTCCCACTTCCACTCGGGAATAACCATCTGCTGAAGCAAGCCACCTGGTCTCTGATGCTCATATTTCACCTGCTAACAATTGAGACACCGAGCTACAAACCCCACAATATCTTTCTTCATTCTCCGCCACCAATAATGCTATCTAAGATCCTGATACATCTTCGCGGAATCCGGATAAATGGAATATCACGAGCTATGGGCCTTCTGCAGTATCAACTCCCGAAGCCCATCCACATTAGGCACGCAAATCCGGCCATGCATCCTCAACACTCCATCATCACCAATGGTCACATCTCTGGCATCATCATACTGAACTCTGTCCTTAAGGACAAGCAACTGCGGATCATCATACTGGAGCTCTCTGATACGATCATATAAAGAAGACCAAGAAACCACGCAAGCCAACACCCGACTAGGCTCCGAAATATCTAATCTCAAAAACCGATTGGCCAAGGCCTGAACATCAATTGCAAGGGGTCTCTTCCCAACTGGAATATACGCCAAACTCCCCATACTCACTGCCTTTCGGCTCAAAGCATCGGCCACTACATTGGCCTTTCCCGGATGATACAATATGGTGATGTCATAATCCTTAAGCAACTCTAACCATCTCCGCTGCCTCAAATTAAGATCCTTTTGCTTGAACAAATGCTGAAGACTACGATGATCAGTGAATACCTCACAAGATAAGCCATTCAAGTAATGCCTCCAAATCTTCAATGCATGAACTATAGCAGCCAACTCCAAATCATGAACATGGTAGTTCTTCTCGTGGGGCTTCAGCTGACGAGAAGCATAAGTAATAACTCTACCCTCTTGCATCAATACAGAACCAATCCCAACTCTCAAAGCATCACAATACACAGTATATAAACTAGAAGCTGATGGCAAAACCAACACTGGAGCTGTGGTCAAGGCTGTCTTGAGCTTCTGAAAGCTCTCCTCACACTCATCCGACCATACAAATGGAGCACCTTTCAGAGTCAACTTGGTCAAGGGCGATGCAATGGATGAGAATCCCTGAACAAACCGGTGATGATAGCCTGCCAACCCAAGAAAGCTACGGATCTTTATGGCTGAGGACGGTCTAGGCCAGCTCTGAACCGCCTCTATCTTCTTTGGATCAACCTGAATACCCTCGCTGGACACCACGTGTCCCAAGAAAGCCACTGAACTGAGCCAAAACTCACACTTTGAGAACTTTGCATAAAACTTCTCCCCCCTCAATCTTTACAATACAACTCACAAATGCTCCGCGTGCTCCTCCTGACTACACAAGTACACCAGAATGTCATCAATGAAAATAATAACAAATGAATCTAGATAAGGCCAAAATACACTGTTCATCAAATGCATGAACGCAGCTGGGGTATTGGTCAGCCCAAAAGACATGACAAGAAACTCATAGTGACCATATCTAGTCCTGAAAGCAGTCTTAAGAATATCTGAATCCCTGATCTTCAACTGGTGATATCCCGAACGAAGATCAATCTTGGAGAACACTCCCACTCCCTGAAGCTGGTCAAATAAATCATCATTACGAGGCAGGGGGTACTCATTATTAATCGTTACCTTGTCCAATTACCTATAATCGATGCACATTCTCATTGTGCGATCTTCTTCTTCACAAATAGAACTGGCGCACCACAACGTGACACACTAGGCTGAATGAATCCCTAATCTAGGAGCTCCTGAAGCTGATCCTTCAATTCTTTCAACTCTATTGGTGCCATGCGATATGGCAGAATAGAAATGGGCTGCGTGCCCAGCACCAGGTCAATACCAAAATTAATATCCCTGTCCGGTGGCATGCCCGGCAGGTCTGCAGGAAATACATCAGAGAAGTCCCTCACAACTGGGACAGAATTAATACTGGGAGCCTCAGCTCCAACATCCCTCACAAAGGAAAGATACGAGAGACAACCCTTCCCAACCATACGCTGGGCTTTCAAGAAATAAATCACTCTACTTGGAACATAATCAGTCATACCACGCCACTCGATCCGCGGAACACCCGGCATAGCCAAAGTGACTATCTTAGCATGACAGTCTAGAATAGCATGACCAATGACATCAAAATCCACCATGCTCAATAGAAATAGATCAACTCGGGTCTCCAAACCCCCAGTAGTCACTACACCTAACCAGTACACATGGTCTACAATAATAGTATCGCCCACCGGGGTAGACACATGAACAGGTAAAGCAAGAAACTCTCGGGATGTACCCAAATAGTGATAAAAATACGAAGACACATAAGAATAGGTAGAACCGGGATCAAATAATATAGAGGCATCTCTGTGGCAGACTGTAACAATACCTATAATGACAGCATCTGAAGCAATGGCATTTGGCCTGCCTAGAATAGCATAGAAACGAGCCTGGCCACCGCATGATCGACCTTCCCCTCTGGGGTGACCCCTGGCTGCCTGACCTCTACCCCTATCTGGATGGGCGGGTGGCGAAGTAACTAGAGTAGAAGTCGAGGGCTAACCCCTTTGCTGAGACGAGCTAGCAACACGGCGAGGACACTGCCTCCTAATACGTCCAAACTCCCCGCACTCATAACAAATCCCAGGTGCTGGGGAAGGGGATTGAAGGGAACCACTCACACCGGAGTGACCAGTAAAAGGACCTGGCACGAAAGAACCCTGTACTGATGAGGCGCGACATGAAATCTGAGTTGGGATGGCACTGAATGATGAATGGCCCTGCTAAGGTCCATGATAACTATGACTCGAAGATGCCCAACGATGCTCTGGGCGGGCCGACTGAGCGGGCCTGAAAGAACGACCTCTACCATGCTAGAACTGGCCCCTCGAAGGAGCACCACTGTAACTGCTAGAACCTCGAGGCCTCTTGGCCTCCCTATCCTCTCGATCCTAGTGGCGGACCGTCTCAATCTCTCGAGCTATATCAACCACCTCCTCAAACGTAACACCTAATACTCTCTCTCTAGTCATAAGAATATGGAGATGGTAGTTAAGGCCATCAACAAATCTTCTGATCCTCTCAGGATCAGTCAGAACCATCCAAACGGCATGACAAGCCAACTCTGAAAACCTAATCTCATATTGGGACACCATCTCATACTGGGACACGATCATATCCTCATGTCTCAACCAATCAAACTGCCTGCACAGCTCCTCTCTGCAGGATTGCGGTACATACTTCTCCAAGAAGAGAGTGGAGAACTCCTGCCAAGTAAAGGGCGCTGCACCAACAGGCCTATGCCTCTTATACGCCTCCCACCAAGTGAAGGCAGACCAGAAAACTAAAAGGTGGTGAATTCCCCACCACTAGACTCAAGAATCCCCGCTGTACGGAGCATCTGCTGACACTTGTCCAGAAAACCCTAGGCATCCTCGCCCTCAGAACCACTGAATGACGGAGGTTGGAGTCTACCAAACCTCTCAAGACATCGCTGCTCATCATCCGGCATAACTGGAACTCTGAACTCCTACACTGGTGCAACTGGCTGAGCTAGAGGTGCCTTCGGCATCTGTAGTCCCTGCACTACCTACTCATGTGTGCAGGCAAGGGGGGTCTGATTGCCTCCCCCGGCCTGTGAAGTAGCTGCTATTGTGGTGGCTGAAACTGCCTGAGCTAGTTCCGTGCAAACTGTCAAGATCTGTGCCAAGGCCTCCTATAGGCCCGGAATCACGATGGGCACAGTTGGTGCCTGAACTGGTATTACTGGAGCCTGATCCTGAGCTGGGGCAACTGGTGGATCAACAGGTGATGCCCCCGCTGCTCTGCCTCTGCCTCTGCCTCTGCCATGACCACGACTGCGTCCACGGCCTCTGGTGGCCTCAGTTGGTGGTACTGGTGGTCGTCCACCTCGTCCAGTAGTATGAGTCCTCACCATCTGTGAGAGAATAGAATAAAGAGAAGTTTAGTACTTGGATCAACAAGTTCGCACGACAA
>MU684262.1:0-15210 GCA_026770625.1 Nicotiana glauca
ATATATGCGCGGAGCGAGATTACTTTCGATCAGGCCACCATATACCGAATCTACATCTACAGCTAAGACATATGCTGCTCTTACTTACTGCTTGCTCACTACATGAGGCTAATCCTTACCTCCATATCTACATGAGTCTAATCCTTGACTTCATGAGGCTAATACCTACCTCCCTATTTGAATGAGTCTAATCCTTTCCTTCCTATCTGTATGAGTCTAATCCCTGCTTCCACATTTGCATGAGTCTAATCCTTTACTCCATACCTGCATGAGGCTAATCCTTGCCTCTCCACTTGCATGAGTCTAATCCCGAACTACGCATTGAATGAGGCTAATCCTTGCCTCCCTACATTTTCATGAGGATATTCCCTACCTACATATATGCATGAGTCTAATCCCTTTCTCCACATTGCATGTGGCTAATCCTACCTCCCCAAATCGACTAAGGCTAATTCCTGCCTCCACATTTGCATGAGCCTAATCCTTGATTCCCTATTTGCATAAATCTAATCCCTATCTCCACAGTCGCGTGAGGCTAATCCTTGCCTTCCTACTTGCACGAGTCTAATCCTTGACTCAATAAGGCTAATCCCTGCCTCCCCATTTGGATGAGGCTAATCCTTGCCTCCCTATCTACGTGAGGCTAATCCCTTACTCCATATTTGCATGAGTCTAATCCTTTACTCCATACCTGCATGAGGCTAATCCTTATCTCCCAACTTGCATGAGTCTAATCCCTGACTTCACATTTTATGAGGCTAATCCCTGCCTACTTACATTTGAATGAGGCTAATCCCTGTCTCCCTGCTTGCATGAGGCTAATACTTGCCTACCCATTTGCATGAGTCTAATCCTTGACTCCCCAGCTGTACGAGGCAAATCCTTACCTCCATACTTGCATGAGGCTAACCATTCCCTCTACATTCGCATTGGACTCAAAACTATCCCTTTTGCACAGATATTGCTCTATTTTCTATCTATTTGTTTTCCAATAGGGCTAAGCTATGCCCTCCATTTCACAAGACTAATCAATGTCTTGATAACGGCATGACTATTGCACATCATGGGATGAAATATTTCCAATCTATCCAAAGTGCCATAGTCTGAAGGCATCATTCTCATAGCCGGAAGACACCATGCCTTGGCCAGAGGATCTCTCGAACTTGCATATCATTATTCAATGATTTCATGGTTATGAAGCACCATTTTCATGGTCTGAGAACACCATTTCATTGCCCGCAAATCCCTTACTAAAAAATTCATGGCCCAGGACATCATGGTCCAAGAACGTCATATTTAACCATCAGAAGACAACCTTCATGGTCCAAAGGGAATCTGTATCATGTTTAAATTTTCGCAAATACGTTTGTAGAATCTTTCATATGCCGGTAACCATTACACAACCGCTATCATAGCAGGAGTAACATTGGTCCTATTCCCTTCTACTGTATCGATCCTTAACTACTCGTCGTAGCCATTTTTGCATCGCATGACCGTTCTTGCAATAATCTTTTCAGCGTACTCCGTGGGTGATTCCAGAATTAGACATAGCCTAATTCCTATAAAACTAGAGATATGTAGGCAACTCAAAAACCAGATTCCGGCCTCCGTCTTTCAAAATATCTTGTCCGGTCAAAATTTGTCATAATTTCTTTACCCGAAAACTCTTTCATCCTTCTCGGATAAAGAAGGGCAGCTGTTGATACACATTTTTTCCCTATATATTTGAAATAAGCATAAATACCTTAAATTGGTATATACATGCATATATAAGCATGCACATGGTTTTTATAATTTTTTCATAATTTTAAAAATTTAAATTAATTTATTTTCTTCCCTTTTTACTCATAAAATCCCAATAATTATTCACCAAATTATTGTTATGGTGTTTTAGCCCTTTAATATCTATACTTATTCCAAAATATGGTTAAAATATATTTTATGCATTTTTATAATTGCATTTGTCATTTTTTAAGCTAAATTGCATATAATTGCAATATTAGCCCATTTAATGTATAATTATATTTATATGTGTAAAGATGGTCTCTTATATTTTTAAAATTATTAAATATATATTATCAATTATTTTAATACACAAAATTATTTTTCAGAAATTATTTATTTTTTATTATAAATTTTTTTGTTAATTAAACTGATTTTATAACTAAGTAAATATTTACAGTATACATCCTCGACTCCCTGTCTATATTCCTCTGTTGGACATGCTGCCCCAACTAAAGGATACTACTCTGTCCCCTACTCTACTGTCTATACTATACTAGATACCAATTTAGATTGCTTAGGTACTTGTCCAGGTTTTTGCAACATTGAGCTCGTATATGAATCTCATGCACTACCATTTTAACTCTTTTTATCATATTGAACTTTTCCTTTTGAAATATACATCTGTTCCTAGCTTGCAACACATGATAGACAACTGCAGCCATTGCAACTCTGTATAGTTCAGTATTTGCACTCTTCCCTGCTGCCTTCTCTACTACCCATTGTATTTCTTTGTGCCACTGCTTCTTTCTTCTCACTATCCCTTGCCATTGTAATATTTTCTTCTGAAGTTCCCATGTGGTATCACATTCAAATAAAAGATGTTGCGTTGTTTCATTGCTTCGATTGCACAAAGAACATATTGTATCATCCAGTTTGCTCCATGTAGCAAGTCTTTTTTTGGTGGCTAGTCTATCTAGGATTGCCAACCTTAGGATGAAGGTCCATTTAGGCATTCCCTTGTTATTTCACACAAGTCCTCCCCATGGCACTTTCTGGAAGTTCACTTGTAGCTTCTTATACATCTGCCTAGTGGAGAATTTCCCTATCTGCTTCACTTCATCTTCTGAGTATCCTGCCTTTTGAAATTGCTCCTTTGCCTTGAAGATCTTCTGTATTACCCAGGATGCATTCCTAGGTTCTATATACCAGATGCTATTACCTTTTATGTAGTAAGTATGAACCTATTGTACCCATATTTTCTCCCTTTCTTTACATAAGTTCCACAACAACTTACAGATAGCAGCTTTGCTCCATATCTCAATGTTAGTGAAATTTAGCCCCTTTGCTGATTTTGGCATACATAACCTGTCCCAAGAAATCAGATCCTTCCTTGTTGGTTCAACATCCCCAGTCCACAGAAATCTCCTACATATTGTCTCAATGAATTGTATGATCTTCTTAGGCAGTGTGAAGACCTATGCCCAAAAGTTCTGAAGTGTTCCCACGACACTTTTGATCAGTGTTGCTCTCCCTGCATAAGATAGGAGCTTGGCTGTCCAGCATTGCACTCTACTCAACATTCTATCTATCAATGGTTCACACTGGCTATTGACAGCCTCTTTGTACTCAATGGGACATCAAGATATCTAAAAGGTAGATCACCTTTAGTATATCATAGTGTCTCCAAGATTCTTTGCTGTTACCATTATGTCTCCCTGTTACTCCCCCTATTATGTATTGTTGGTGCATTTTATAGTCTTCAAATTATATCCTTGTCTGATCCCATAGAATCCATATTCTTCCACCTAGAGCATGTGTATAATTGGCTATCCATCTCCATTGATTAACTATCTTCCTTATAATACCTTTTGCCTTTACTTCTTTAACCCTGTTCTCTAAAACTGCTAGCAGTACTACCTTATTCTCCTTAATGAATCTTTTTAATTCTTTTTGCTTATACACTTTATTCATTCCTCTAACATTACAAACTATGATGTTCATCATTAAAGGTTTTTTTGATTGTTGGAAACCCCTCTGCCTCTATCCCTAGGCAGTTTACTCTCCTTCTTTTGTTCCCTTGTCATTTGGACCATTCTTTGAGCTATATCTACAAGGATAGTGAATGTATTGCCAATGTTTACTTCTCTTTCATCCCTTCCATCTCCACTCTTTTTGAAGAATATCTACTTTTTGCCACCTGCCATTGTTCCTCCCTGTGTACCTCATCCCTTTTATCTTCCATTTGTTCGAGGAATCTGCCCCTTTAATTAATTCTGTCTGTCTTAGGATCTAAAATCCTCACAGCTTTCATATCTTTTTCTTACTGGTGCATTCCAGGTACTTGTTTGCCCCCCTTTTGCTTCTTAGCTCCTTTATTCCGGCATGAATGACCTATTTGACAGCATATTTGACAGTACTGTGGTTTCAGTCATACTGGACAATTTGTTCATACATTTTTCCCTTTGGATCAATCGGCTTAATTGTTCCCGGTAAGCTCTTTGTTATATCCATCTCAATGAGAACACTAGCATAGCAAACTCTATCAGTCGAAGTTGTACAATCATCTGCATACAATGGTTTTCCTAATCCACTTCCAATTTTGCTAAGTGCTGTATTACTCCAGTAACTCAGTGGGAGTGTTTGGAGCTTTACCCACAATGGTATGGTTTTCAACACCTCTTCATTAAAATCAAAATTCTCAGTCCAAGCTTTCTGTATTATAGGTCTACTATTCATAGTATATGGTCCATTTACTATCACTTCATCTCTTTCTTCAATGCTATTCATTAGAATTATAAAATAGCCATCAATATCATATAGTACCTTAGGTTTCCTGGCTTTCCCCCATTTAGCAGCTATGAATAGTTCAACAGCACCTATAGTTGGAGTGTTTCCAACTACATAAAGAATTAGAGCTCGATTCCATTTTTGTATTTCACCAACTATGTCTTTCTCCAGGATTTGCACTACAACTTCACCCCTTTTATCACTAATGGAATGTAAGTTAGATCCATTCCTTTTGTAGCTAACTTGTTGTTATGCAATAGTCTAGCCCATGATCTGCCTAGATATGTTGGTTTCTTCTTGTCATCCTCAGCTCGCGCAGGTACTATTTCATTGCCCTGCACTTTACCATTACTGTTTGTTACTGTTTCATTGACTTTAGCTCTACTGATGCTTGCTTCTCCGATGGTAGCTGGTGAGTTGATTTTTGATATCCCTATGTTAGCTGGGCTTGCTGGGATGCTCGGATTTACTAGATTGCTGCTCAGATCTGGACAGCTTAGCTCATCGTCACTGTCTAGATCCATCTCCTTTTCCTGCATTATCCCTTTTCCATGTTGTTTCCCTTGCTCCTGTGAGTTAATTTCCTTGTTTTCTCGATCTATGATAATCAATTTGGTCAGATTTCTCTTTGGTCTCCCTCTTCCTCCCATTTTTCGACGATAGCGCAGGTTAAATCATCTAACGTGCGCCGAGAGATAGATATTGTAATATTCTTATTTTTATTTATTATAAAATATATGGGGGAAAATTTGCTATTTAAAATGTAGCCAGATTTGCATTTCAATTTCAGCCTTAATTTAAACCCAACCCCAATCCAATTTCGTATTAAAAACACCCGACCCAATACCCCAAAGCCCAATCCCTAAGTGTACCCTGCCCATACTTGATTTACTCTTGATCGTCGATCAATTTTGATCAATGCCCAGATTCACTCTTACCATAATTAACCTAATAGTCAAACCCCCCACCCCTAAACCCTCATTCTCTCAACTTTCTCTCCACTGTTACATATCCCATCTCCCTCAAGACTCTCCCTACTAAACCTGGATCGTCTCACCGGTCGTTGGTTCCCGATAACCATGGTGGTCTCACAATCATCACCAGCCCCACGACTCTTCTCCTTATCCGTTTGTTGCTGCCTTAAGGTCCTCGAAGGAACTAGAAGGCGATTCCTTCACCTCCATAGTTTTTATGTCATTCTCAAGCTGTCCATGGCCGTACAATTAAGATTCTACCATCTTCGGCTAAAACTTGTGGTTTCTAAAGCAGATCACTTTCTGTATGGGTTGTCTCTATGTAACTCTAACTAATTTCTCTTGATTATCTTAGATCTGTAATAGATCTGAGCATATTATGAGTTATTTTGTTGTTTTCTATAAAGATTTTCCGTTTTTCCTAAAACGACTCTTTCTCTTCTACTAGGGTTGGTGACAACCTTTTTCAAAATGATTTTACTTCGGATTTTTTATATTAATCTATGATTTTCTCTATGTCTAAATGTTTATTCAAGATTTCTCCTTTTATTTGAGTTATTCGGTTGAAAACATTAAATTTCTTAGTTCTAATCCAGGGTTTCGGAATTTGTTTTTAATAATATGTTCAACTAATATATATGTTTTTCAGGAACACTCTATGATTCTGTGATCTTTACCCTATGTTTGCTTGTTAGGTTTTTTCGACATCGACTATTCGTGCCTATTATGTGTTTATTCCTTGAAAATTTGATGTTATTTCCTCTCATCAGTATCATCCCTTGCTTTGAATCCCGGATTTATGTAATTTTTACCATATTCTTGTTTGTGTTATGATGCTTCATTCATTTGTGATACTCTCCTTTGGTCAGTGTTACTTTCTAATGGAATCCCTGATTTCTTGTGATTGGTGTACTGTATTCCCAACTAATTTCAATCTATAAATATTTTCTTGCCTTATTTTGTGGTTTATTATGCTATCAAATTGATTCTTAGACATTTTTCTTAATTAGAATTTGTCGAACATAGCCTATATTACATGCTTTGTACTATACTTATTTCCTTATGTATCATGTTCGGTCTTACATGATTTCATTCCTTATTTAACGCTGCTTATTACCGTTTGAGTTTTAACTCCTTAATCAAGGAAAGTAGCTATGCTGATTTGGTTCTAAATTGTACATATTGCTATAATTACTACTGAACTATGATTCCTGCCTTATTTTGCTGCTTGTTGTTAAAAATATAAGTACTCTGCTCTTTCATTAACACAGCATACAAACACACTAGTTCAAAACTCTCTCTCTCTTACTCAAAGTTTTCTACCCTCTTTTATGATTACTTAATACTTTTCTAAGTTAGCCGACTGCAATCAAAGGCTAACTATTGTGCACTTATATTCTTCACTTTTTGTTTGCTTTCACTTTACTCATATGTCCTGATTTCAATACATGTTCAAAAACCAATATGTTTCAGTTACTGCTTCAACTTATCATGTTTTTGAATTGCTTCTATCTACCATTTTGTTTTTCATTATGTAATTGATGTGTTTACATTATGGCTTCATCTAGCATACTAGTTCTACACCCGTGGTAGTCTGTTTCAATATGACTCTATCCTGGTTTCAATACTTGTCTACTTGTTGTCCAGTTTTGATATGCACTTACTTTGAAAACTGATCTATCACTTTAGATGTTTGAGTCTATGATTGTTTCTAAAATATATATTGTGTTGATATCAATAGCTATTTCCTCATCCCATAAACCCTGACAAGGACTGCTATGCCTCTGTAACTATGTGATTACCTATATGATGTATGTGTCACCAAATCCCTCAATCCTTATTTGTAGTTGCTGAACCTGCCTTGGTTCTCTATTCTTTGGATGTGTATGAACCTATTTTGGTGTGTTGTGTTTGGACTGTAGCTTACTACTCCACTCTCACTTCAAAACTATCTCTGTTCTCTTTTACAAAACTATTTCAAACAAGTCCCTTTTTTCAAACAATTTCCCTACTTAATTCTTTTCAAGCATTCCCACATCTACTCTTAGGTTTTATGTTTTTCCCCTCTAATGTGTGATTGCATAGGAACCCTTACGACATCCCTATGAACTCTAATAAATTATAGCTGGCCCTTCCACACCGCACTTAATCAACTATGATTGTGAAATCTAGGCGTGACTAATTCTCGAGATCCCTTGAGGTCCTTAGGGAACTCAGACACACTCAGGTTATATGAAAGTCTATGAGGCAATCTGGCGTTGGAAATTTTAGAAATACAGGCCTAATGGTAGGCTCCCTATAGAGTAACTTCTTATTTTTCTACTTATGTAATTCATTCGATATTGGCCTTTAATAATTTATAAACGAATATAGGGGTTAGATAGTGAAAATGGGAGGGTAGCTATACATGTTATCAATATCAATAGGTAGAAAACATGATTTAGGTTTATATTCTCATATATATCCATTATAATTCATGTTTAGGACCAATACATGCAAAACATATCAAATATTAAAAACCATGCCTTAGGTTTACTTTTCCCATATGTGCATTAGAATCCATGTTTAGGACCAATACATTCCAAGCATGTCATGGATTAGATATCATGTACTTAGGTTTACAATACCATCATCTCATTTGACATTATTTTATGACTTAGAAATCCTACTTTAGGCTAAATAACAACGTTAACATCAAATTGTTGCTCTTGCACTTCCTAAAACATGTTGTAACTTTCTGGGCATTTAGAAATCATGCTTTAGGAATTCTGTGCACCCTGCAATCATTCTACATTTATATATAGATATTAGATACCATGATTTAGGATCTCGTTCGTAGTTGCTCAGTAACACCTTGTGTAAACTACTGCTTATGAAAGATGTAAAAATAGTCTCACATTTGATTATGCTATCTTAAATAAAACCGGTAATAATCCTTGTATTTTTGTAACACCTAGAACATCATGCTCTTAGGCAAAAACTACTTCTGAATTGCTAATGACTCTGTAACTATTGTGCATAATCCCACGCCTGGGCAAGCCTTAGATAACCAACCTTTAAAATCTCAAAACTGTTTTCATTTGTATTCATTGCTTAACAATTTACAACCTTAAAATCAGTAGGTAAACTGATTAGGGCCCCTACTTCTGAGTTTATGAAACAAAGCTGGATATCTAATTTTTTTTATATTCACTTAGACATCATGCCTTGGGATCATATATAATAAAAAATGCCTTTTGTTTGTGTTTGAGACGTTCTGACTATGTGCATTTTTTTGGAGGAAAACCTGGGCCTCTTAACTGCTTCTTTCCTAATTTTATATGTTGAGTCATACGTGTTCTTGCCTGTCGCCGAGAATTTTCTGATTTTAATCACCTTAGGGGTTGTCTAGGACTACCAATAGGTAAAGTTCCTAATTTCCTCCAGGACCATTAAGAAGGGACGGGTAATAGCACGCATAAAGATCGCTAAGTTGTACTCGCTTTGCATGACCACTAAGGGGATGGGAATGGTGGATATAGGATATGATGACTACATGCTAATGTCATGTGTATCCCCTCGTCGAGGAGTTTTTACCAGACATTGTGTGGGGTCATCCTATAGTCTAACCAACCTAAGACTACTCTTTTACCAAAATTCCTTTTCTATTTAAAACCTTTGTTTACAACTTTGTTCAAAAATATCTTTATTCCATCACTTGAGTAACCCAAAGTGCTTTACTTGCAACCTATTTGATTCAACTATTTATTTTTATGGACTAATTTGTGAATGTATGTTCGGCCAGGACCTAATGTTATCGACTAAGAGCGGTGCCTAATACATTCTCCTCAAGTTTACTTCCAGTCCTTACCCTAATCTCGGGTAATGCAAACCAATCCAAAAGTTAATAACTCTAGGTGCCCAAATGCACCATAACTCGTTAGGTGGAAAATCTTTAAGATACCCAATTCCCAAAAGGAAATGAGTTATCACATCCCGTGTAATGTCAATCTCTCTACGAGGATGGGAAAAAGTGTGTGCCACAAGGGATCATTTGTGATTAGATTTGGATGTATTTGATATGTACGAACTCGTGGCAGTGTATGTATTGTATTGATGTGATTTTATCAAATCCTGAGATGTGGGCTCGGGGTTCGGGTTTGGCAATTTCCGAATTTTTTATATAAATTGTTATCTTGGAGTGGGCTTTTTTCCTTTAGCATATTTTGATTGTGTAAATCTATTTTTTGTTAGATTTTGAGAATAAGGAGGCCGAGTCGAGGGAAAAAGGCATCGCGGTCTAGAGTTTTGACCAGATAGAGTAAGTAATGAATGTAAATGTATGTCCTGAGGATATGAAACCCCAAATTTCACATCATTGTACTACCTTGAGGAGAAGCACATGCTAGATTACGAGCGTGCGGTCATGCACCGTTGGGAATTGTGAATTAGTCTGTACCGTTTGACTATTAAACCGTGTATTTGATTGAAAATGGTTTAATATCATTGTATTTTTGGAAAGTATTACCATGTATTATGCTGAACACCATATTTGGGCCTCGTGCCAAATGTTTTGGACCCTTAGAGGATAATGAATCCCTAGATACGCCCAAATGCGGGGAAACTAAGAGGACACATAACAATAAGTGGAGCATGGATCGAATAAAATCGATGCATCTCTATGACAAACCAGGACAATACCTGTGATGACACAATCAGAGGAAATAACCTTAGTACGGGCATGAAGGGAATAATATATGTCCTGGCCTTCCCCTATACAGTGACCTTTACCTCCCCGACCTCCACCTCTAGCTGGCTGGGTAGGTGGGCTAGCAACTGGTGCTGTAATTATAGCTTGGGAACTCTACGAAGCACGTTGTGGCTGAGAAGTCTGTCGAGGTGCACCCTTTCCTATTCTAAGGCAACCCCTCACCACATGGCGTGTGTCGCCACAGAATAAACAAGCTTTGGGAGGACGTTGAAGTTGTGACTAGCTCGGGCTGAATCTGCTGGACTGACCATACAAAGCACCCCGTACAGGAAGAGCTGGAATACCATTGTATGCTGGAAAAGCTGAATGAACGGGGCGACTCATATAACCTCTACCATGACGAACTATAGCTAGGGCCCCGACTCTCAAGAATTTTTCGCAAATCACAACTTGACTTGGTCCAGAATTCCTTCATCGTGAACGCGTTGACCTAGTTGCGAACGTAGTAGCCACTTTCTCACTCCTACGCAAACACGCGACCTTCTTTGCTAACACGTAGGCATATGACCTCTCAGCTTCGCGAATGCGGGATGAATATCGCAAACACGAAGCGTTAAATTTCCATGTGCTCCAGTTCCTCTTCGCGAACGCGAGAGCCCACTCGCAAACGAATAGAACGAAACCAGAGCTGGAGACTTCTACAATTTCTGCAATCTTCTTCTTAATTCTAAAAGGTCTGTTAACCACCCGAAATCAACCCGAGGTCCCCGGTAAATCAATCAAACCTACCAGCAAGTCTTAAAATATCATATGAACATAGTCGAGCCCTCAAATCGCATAAAACAACACTAAAAATACAAATTACCCTCCAATACAAACTTAATGAAGCTGAAACTTCCAAATTCGACAGTCAATGATGAAACCAACCAAACCAAGTCCTATTGATCCCAAATATTGCACACTAGTCTCATTCAACACTATGAAGCTATTCGAACCTACATAATCATATTTCTACCCCGATATCAAAATCTTGCTATCGATCCAGAAACATCAAATATTTAACTTTTGGTATTCCAAGCCTAATTAAGCTACAAACCTCTAAGACACAACCCGAACCCGCCCTAAGTCCGAAATCACCCAACAGAGCTATCGGAATCGACGGAATTTCATTATGAGGTCGTCATCACATTGCTCAAACTACAATCCAAATTGTAAAGTTTAAGCTCTCATGGAGGGGCTAAGTGTCCCAAAACACTACGAAACTCAAAATGTATTCTCCCAGCAACTCATAATAGTAGAAAAAACACTGGGAAATGAGTTAATAGGGGATTGTGGCATTCATTCTTAAAACGACCGGTCGGGTCGTTACATGTTACATCCTTATTTGTTGTTTTATTTTTGTCTGTACAAGTTTTACTACGTGGTTGTCCTGTCATAGCCTCGTCACTACCTCATCGAGGTTAGGCTTGACACATACGAAGTACATTTGGTTGTTTGTACTCATACTACACTCTGCACTTCCTATGCAGATTTTTGTACTAATCCCAGCTGTACGTCATGTGCATCAGTCCAGATTAGAATCTGGTGACTCGCGGTAAATCTGCTGGCGTCCGCAGACCTTGAAGTTCCCTTTCTCATTCCTTGTTTACTGTTCATCTCATTCGAGACAGTTATCTATTTCAGACTCTATATGTATAACCTGTAGAAGCTCATGTACTTGTGACTCCTGATCGAGGTTGTACTAGATATTGGATTGCTATGCTATTTTGTACATTATTTTAGCTTCATTTTTGTCTGATTGATTAAATTGTTCAAAGTGTTTAAAATTGGTAAAAGCATCATTGACTTGGCTAGCAAATGAAATGTTAGGCATCATCACGGTTCTAAAGATAGGAATTATGGGTATTATATTAAAATATAGTGATAATAAATGTAAAAATTGTTTTGCGCAGTCGATATATATATAATCAATCTTTTATATATAATATTACTATATTTGAAAGTGAAGTTAATATTAATATACGGACTTTGTGGGCTGCTACTATCTGTGAGACCGATTCATATTTCCTACTTCCCTAACTACCATTTCATTACGTGTCTAGTAATTGAGAATGACAACGATTAATCTAGTAGCTTGAAGAAGTCAGCTCGTTTCGCACATGCATTAGAAAACACCATCTTCAGCCTAGCCGCCTTTGGCTGATTTTTAACGTCCCTTTTCTTCTTATTTTTTAATTTCTTAACTATGCCACATTCTTTTAATTTATTAGTGGATTTCAAATATCGAATGCCTAAAGAAAAGGAATATGCAATTGAAGTTTGATTTTTCAATTCCAAACGGGACGGAAACACTCTCCAAAGATGAACGAATTTACTACACTACTAGAAGATTGAATCTAGTAAGATTAGAAAAAAACAATTATCATAATAGCAAATGTCTTTGACATAAGAAGTACTTGTAAATTAAGATTCAACTTATAGATTAGCAAAAATAAAATGATTCAACTTACGTATTAGCAAAAATAAAAAAGATTCAACTTATATAAATATTTTACACTATTAGTGTTAGTTAACTTGTTCTAGGAGATTG
The DNA here is from genome assembly GCA_026770625.1 of Nicotiana glauca. Taxonomy (NCBI): domain Eukaryota; kingdom Viridiplantae; phylum Streptophyta; class Magnoliopsida; order Solanales; family Solanaceae; genus Nicotiana; species Nicotiana glauca. The sequence goes on from MU684262.1 coordinate 12,767, forward strand.
TTTGGGCTTATTTTCTAGGTTGTCCAATCCATTTATTATTATAGGAAGCAGTTATGGTTTATATGACTTAATAGTCTAAAATAAATAAGTAACAGTAATAATAGCCCAGTGATATTCCATGTGTGAGATCTGGTGAAGGTAATGTATACGCACACCTTACTGCTACCTGGGGTAAAGAAGTTGTTTCTCAAAGATGAAAAAGAAGCAATGAAACAATAACAATCACGTACAAAAAGAAGGTTCATAAATATATGTTTTGAGGTTAAAGTCCTAATAAATTCTAACATATCTATACATGGAATCCATTTTTCAACCAAAAATGTTACGGTACCACTATTAATTAAGCATGCCTTTGACATATATGAACATGAAAAGGTTTGTGCAATATACAATTTCAACTAGATTTAGTGTGAGCGTTACTATGTTAAACCAAAAATCAGAAAAACTGTTAAAAAAATTAAAGAAATCTCGAAAATAGTAGACAATCAGAAATATTCCGAGTCCACAAGTATCTTGTGTGTCCTTAAGGAATTTTAACCCCCTCACATGTTGACACGGTAATGGATTAAATCCTCCCAGGATAAAACCGAATAAACCTTCATGCAGCAGTGGCAATACAAACTGCAGGATACCAACGAACTTAAAGCACGGAGCAAAATCACACTTATGAATTTGAGAGGGAGAGACTGCGAATGAGAATGTAGTATATTCAGAAAGAAAGACGTTCTGGAGTATTTTTTGTGTGTAAAAAATGGAGTCTTGCCTCAGAATTTATAGGAAATTATCAGAAGAGGTGTCTGAAAAAGGTGCATTTTCAAAAGATTACGTTGCTTGCCGCGGTTCTACCGCGGTCACGGCAGAGCCGCGGTCAGAGAGGTTTTTTGAATCTGCCTACCGCGGTTCTACCACGGTCGCGGCAGAACCGCGGCCAGAGAGACCCTCTGAACCTTCAGCATGTTTCTGCCATATTTTCAACAGTGATTTGGTATTTAATTAATTATTAATCCAAATAAAAATCCAAAGCTGAAGCCGAGCCGAGTGAGCGAGCGAGTGACGGTGCGAGGGTTCATTCTCTTCAACTCCTTTTAAGAGCTTTAAGAAATGATTCTATATATAAGCACACAAATGTGGTTGTCCCTCACCAATGAGGGATAAAGTGCAAGACAAAAGTTCACTTCTTCAAATTTTCATTTTCCCTCAATTTCCCATTCACACTTCTTCTACTTTAAAGCCCAATGGCTTAAATTCTAACAATCCCCTACATGAATGGGAATGGCTATATCAAGAAAGATCATAGATGAAAGCTATGTGATTTTGCAAGTAAGGATTAATTGCATCTGGATAAGTAGGTTTCCCTTTGAACTTTCCGTAGTGAACATATGTCGGATATACTCGGTCAATCGGTAGATTTGATATCTTTGAACCGTCGAACTTTAGTGTATACCTAGACAACCATATGTCACACAACCAACCCTTAACCGTCTTTTGATTCTCATTGTTGTGTTTGTTTTAGCCATGAATACCGCCTGGTTTCATAAGTGCATAGAGAATTGGCCTTACAGAATTCTCATTGAAGTGGCTTCCACTTCACACTTACACAGGTGATTCCTAAACATGTAATCCTTTAGATTGACACTATTTGACAACTACCACATCAAACTCAGGTAATCATTAAAGAACATGTAAAGTTCTATCCTTGTTACTGAACATTGTCTTCATCACGAGAAGGGACCAAAGATTTTACTTTGACAATATTGAACCGATCAATCACAACTTTGTTTGAGCTCCTTGAACCTAGATCTCGGAACATCCAAAATTCTAGGTAGCGTTACCGCCATGTTGACTTGTCCTCGGCCATAGTCCCATTCCTTAGATGATTTCTCAACTCCCTCTCTAGTTAATCCTTTTGTAAGCGGATCAGCCACATTATCCTTTGATCTTACATAATCAATAGTGATAATTCCACTAGAAAGTAGTTGTCTAACGGTGTTATGTCTTCATTGTATATGACGAGACTTTCCATTATACATAATGCTCCCTGACCGTCCTATTGCAGCCTCGCTATCACAATGTATGCAAATAGGAGCGAAAGGTTTTGGCCAGAACGGAATGTCTTCTAAGAAATTTCGAAGCCATTCAGCTTCTTCACCGGCTTTATCCAAAGCTATAAACTCTTATTCCATTGTAGAGCGAGCGATGCACGTTTGTTTGGAAGACTTCCAAGATACTGCTCCTCCACCAACAGTAAAAACATATCCACTTGTGGACTTTGTTTCTGTTGAGCCGGTTATCCAATTTGCATCACTATATCCTTCGGTAACCGCAGGATATTTATTGTAGTGCAAAGCGTAGTCTTGGGTATATTCCAAATATCCCAGAACTCGTTTCATTGCTACCCAGTGATGTTTGTTGGGATTACTTGTGAATCGACTAAGTTTACTTAT
>MDKF010834581.1:0-12819 GCA_026770625.1 Nicotiana glauca
TAGTCCGCCCGAGTGACGTTGTACTGTGTTATTGGTTAGAAATTGGTTGATGAACATCCTACTTGGATTGTTATGGTCATATTTGGGATGAATGCCGATTATTTGGATCCCTTAGGGATTATTATCACTGTTTCTATGATATTAGCATATTTTTATGATATCAGTCCTGAGATGAACACTGTCTAGTAATAAATAGTAAAATTCTGATATTTTAAGCACTAAATCTGAAATTCCTAATAATTGAAACTTAAATGATAATTTTGACTATGCATGGAGGCTTGCATGCATATATATATATATATATATATATAGACTGATGGTGGATCGGGCAACACGCCGCAGCGAATGCTATGAATATATTGCGCTTGGGCTGTAGAAGCCCCTCCGGAGTCTGTACACACCCCCAGTGAGCGCCGTCGACGTTAAATGGATCGGGCTACGCACCGTAGCGGTAATATGCATTGCATTGCATTCATGCATTGTTATTTATTTGTTCTACCTGTCAGTACCTGTTGTTGTTTCATTGATGAATGTGTAGACTGATTGGTTATAGCTTTGCATTGTGCTATATTTGGAATTTCTTACTGTCAGACATCATACATGCCTATTACTACTGAGTTGGAAGTACTCACTCTACTTCTTGCACCTTGTGTGCAGATTCAGGTACTTCGGGGGCTTAGTTGAGCTAGTTGTTGTTTTCAGAGTTTCCAGGAGTTGTCGAGGTAGCTGCTTGACGTCCGTAGGACCCGACTCCTCCCCTATCCCTTTATTATTTCCGTACTTTAGAACATATTTAATTGTTTGAGAATTCTTGACTCTGTATTATTTAGAGACTCTAGACTCATGACCCCAGGTCTTTGGGAGTTATAGTTTATGTTAGTATTTCGTATTGTTTTTATTTGAGTATTTCAACTATGAGTATTGATAATTGATTTAAGTATTTAATTAATTGGTTTGGGCTTCATGCTCGGGTTGAGAGAGTGAATGGTCAAACTTGCCTAGCATTAGTGGTGGGCGCCATCACGACCGGGTTTGGGGTCGTGACAAATACCTATAGCTTAGTCGATTTAGCGGATGATGAAAATCCAGTACATACTCGTGCATTTACCCAAAAACATTTTTTTAGAATTTTCTATACAAACTTTAAAAGACAAGTTTTTATATTATTTTACATGTGTTCCACTCCAAAATCCTCTTTCTATGTTAGTATATTCTTTTTTTGTGTATTTATTTGTATTCTGAACCCATGTGTTGTTGTGGTTATATATTAAGCTTCCATATCTGAATTTTTTGTGCATTCGAATATCCAACATTGTTGGGCTTGAAAATCTTGAATTAATTTTTTTTTTTGAAGATTTATTATTTGATTGAAAGAGAGTGTTATCAAATATTGCTTATAGTACCTTCTGAAAGTTCATACTGAGATTTGGTCTCATATGTAGCTTATCTGAGGTGATTAAGGTCGAATTATATACTGTAAGAGTATATAGCTATACTGCACCGGTATACCGTACTAATCTAACACAGTTATCCAACAGTATACCGCTAATATATTGTAGGAGTATATAGCTATACTGCAATAGTATAATGTTATGGTATACAATATACTATAATGGTACATTATAATAATATGTAATATAGTGCAACAATATGCTGTAATAGTATATAATATACCATAATAGTATACTTCGACAGCTATTTGTTGAATCATGTAGGTGCTATTGTGTAAAGCTAAAGTCATGGTTATAGTAACATTATACTGTTTTAGTATACAATATAATAAAACATATACCGTAATAAATAAGTCACATTTTTTTTTTTTAGTTTTTTCAACTAGGTCCTTGCAAATATTTTTTTAAATAAATTTTTGATGGAGTTCCATAAAAATAATATTAATTGTATAAGAAGTAGGTGCCAGAAGACATTAGATAGTGACATACATATTTGGTATATTTTTATGCATTTTGGTATACTATTATGACAAGTATTTTATAATAACATTAAATACTAATATGTCATTTTATTATACTAAAATAATATCTTATTATAATAATATATAATTTTAGATCCTATGCGCTAGAAATATTTACACTAATACACATATTTTTACAAATGAAAGATAAAAAAGAAATATCATATAGGTTTTTTTTTTTTTTACAATTGATATGGAGAAAAAAAAAATATGAAAGAAATAATGGGGGAAAAAGAATACTCTATTAGTTTCGTTAAATTATATAACAAAAGGAAAAAATAAATGAAGAAAAGGATTAAATGAGTGTTATCATCAATAAGCATTCTATTGTCCATGGAATAGGTATATCGGGTAAATTCTTTGTTTTGGGTAGTAGCGGGTAAATTATTTGTGTTGGGTAGGTATTTGTGAACTTATCCTAGAAAAAAAAAAGTAAAATTGGGCAACTAAGTAAATTTCTATATAAGTTAGGTTGAGCTCCATTTGTTTTGGATGAGTTTCATGGATCAAAATAGGCTATATAAAACCGGAAAACTTACACAAATATCCAAATAAATCTCAACTTATTAACCTCTAGCCATTAGTCATAGACTTACCAAAACTAGCCAACAAAATTAAAAAAAAATCAAATAATAGGATTCTTTATCTCAAAGAATCACTTGCAAAAATCACCTTTCATATTTTTAAGTGTGATTAGCAACATTAGATACCAGACGGAAAGGAAATTTCATGGACGGGATAGCAAATAAGGTGATGAAATATAAAATTCTATACAATATTCAAAAAATCTTAACAAAAAAGGAACTTTTTCATTGGGTATAATTAAAATTCATTGAAAATATATAGATAAGTCAATGTACAAAATTTCAAAAAAATTGGAGGTGATTTAGATTGGTTTTGTATCAAATTTTGTAATTAAATCGAGTTCAAAAAAGTCTTCTGTGACACATGTATCACATGTATCTGGCACACAGGTATACATGGATATACATGTGATACGTAATTAATACAAATATGATACATATGTGATACACATATTTTTTTTCATGTTCAGCTTTTACTTCGAATTTTCAATTCAATCCACCTCAAAACTTTACCAAATCATCCCAAAACTGAGATCCAAGCTCCTTAAGTTGTGCCCAGTCTATTCTAATAGCACCCACTCAAAATAAAGCCAAAAAATGATTATTTTTTTCCTACAAATAGCTAACTGGCTAATTTGGCTAATATAAGTAATATTTTATCAATTGGCCAATTTTTGTAGTGAACTACTTATAAATGTGTAAGCATACAAAATTTACTGGATTTAAATCTATAAAAGTAATTGGATATATATTTTAATTTCAAGATATATTGGTCCAAATAAATATTATGGGCTAATATAATTGAATTAATTATATAAGTCCAATACATATGGATTAAATAAATAAGTCTTAATCCATTGGGCTAGCCCATTTAATTGGGCTAAAGAGATGAGCCCACTTTATTAAGCCAAGATGTCATTTTCCTAGAGGCCCAGTTTGGTGCCACGTGTCAAATAACGTGGCGCGCCAAGTCAAGCGGAAGAGCCAATAGGACCATGCCACGTGTCAAAATGACAAGGCATGCCAAGTCACACTAAAAGACCAATGAAATCGCGCCACGTGTGCAAGTGACATATTCTGGCCAATCAAATGCGGCCATGTCACACTTCAATTTGATTGGACGGAAAGAGTTTGTTCTTATCACAACTCTTCCCTTCCACAACTATAAATAGAGGTCTTCATAACTCAGAAAAGGAACCAGAAGTTATAACAAGAAGCAAGAAAGAGCTCGTAGATCAAACACTGCAAATTCCTCCACAAGTTTCAAGCTTCAAGCAAACAAGTTCAAGTTCAAGAAATCAAGTTCATGCTCAAGAACGAAGAACGAATCAAGATCAAGTTCAAACAATCAAGATCAAGCTCAAGCTCAAGCTCAAGAACAAGATCATCGTTCGTGGAAACAAACATAGATTCAAGATCAAGCTCAAAGGCCCTTGAATTTATACTAGAAAAGTAGAATCAGAGAAATCATATAGATTGTACACTCAAATATTCGAAATCAAATATTACGATTGTTGCAATATTTTTCGATCTTGATTTTATTTTTTCATCCACAAATTTATTTTCTACAAATTCTGGCATGCCCAGTGGGACAATCTCTACCTCTCATCTCAACTTTTCAATCACCAAAGTCCAAGAACATTGAAATGGCTTCAAAGAAAATCAACTCAGTTTCAACTTCCACCAAGGCTGCTAACTCCAGGTTCTATGCTGATGTGGAAAACATCCTCGATGTCACCTTCGGGAGCTTCGGACCAGTTACAAGAAGCAAAGCAAGCTCTTTTGGACAACAAGCACCCCAGGTGCCGTCCGCGTCAACCCCTGTTTTCGGATCTTCGTCCTCAAAAGGAGAAAGATCTTCCACAAACGCATCTGAAGGAGGAAGCGATGTTGCTGAAAAGATCAAGAAAACTCTTGCTCTGCTTGACCTCTCCGGATCCAAGCACTCTGCTATGAAGGAAGATGATGATGCTTCAAGTGATGGATCCTCCCCACTTACACCACATAGCGTGAGCCAATCAAGGATCAATCTATGTGAAAATCCATGCTACTCTCCGTCATCCACGACAATCATGCAAGCCATGGTGACAAACACTTCATCTATGGAGGAGCAGTTGGCAAACTTGACAGAGGCAATCGCTGGCTTGACCAAATACATGCAAAATCAAGAAGCCAGAATTGACAAGCTAACAGATAGGGTGGGAATTCTGATGGAAGAAGAATCCACCCATGCACCTGGCAAGCTCCCAGAGGTTCTAGAGAGCGACTCTCCCCCCAGACAAGCAGCATCCACTAAGGCTATCCCTGTTTCATCTGAAGGGATGATTCCAATCGATCAATTGAAGGAGTTCATTGAAGGAACCATTAAGAACAGATATGAAGTTGCTGCCAAATCCTCCCTTACATATGCAAAGCCGTACACTGCAAGGGTCGATATGTTGAAGATGCCCGCTGGCTATCAACCTCCAAAGTTTCAACAGTTTGATGGTAAAGGTAACCCAAAGCAACATGTGGCGCACTTTGTTGAGACATGCAACAATGCTGGGACTTATGGAGACTACCTCGTCAAGCAGTTTGTCCGCTCATTAAAAGGAAATGCTTTTGATTGGTACACGGACCTCGAGGCTGGATCTATCGATAGTTGGGATCAACTAGAGCAAGAGTTCCTCAATCGCTTTTATAGCACAAGACGCATTGTGAGTATAATAGAGCTCACAAGTATTCGTCAAAAAAAGGGGGAACAAGTTATCGACTTTATCAATCGTTGGAGGAATGCGAGCCTCAACTGCAAAGACTGGCTTAGTGAAGCTTCAGGCATAGAGATGTGTATCCAAGGCATGCATTGGGGGTTGAGCTACATCTTGCAAGGTATCAAGCCTAGCACATTTGAAGAACTTGCAACTCGTGCCCATGACATGGAATTGAGCATGGCCTCTGCTGGAAATGAAAGGCTGCCCATCTATGAACCTCACAAAGCGAACGAACAGCAAGAAGTCAGGAAGTGGGGCAAGTTCGTACCCAAATCTAAAAGCAAAGAAGCTATGACTGTCAATACGTCACCTATGAAGTTCACGACGAGGTGAGCAAGAAGCAGAGTATGAAATCCATTTCTTTTCAAGACAAGCCAAGTGGAAAGTTGACTCTAAAAGAGATTCAGGAGAAAGATTACCCATTCCTGGATTCTGATGTGCCAGCCATTTTAGAAGAACTCCTCAAGTTAAATCGCATTGAGCTTTCGGAGATGAAGCGACCAATTGAAGATTGGAAAGCAAATGACCCAAACTACTGCAAATATCACCGACTTGTAAGCCACCCGCTGGAGAAGTGCTTTGTCTTTAAGGACAAAGTCATGGACTTGGCTCGTGAAAAGAAAATCATGCTGGAAGATGAGGATGCAAGCGCAAACCAAGTCTCTATCACCTTTGGCTCATTTAGTCCGAATGAATTATGCGGTATTAAAGAAAGTAAAGATGAAGAATTACTGGAGAACAACAAAGTTGAAGACGATCAACCTGATGATGATGAAGGTTGGACGTTGGTGACTCGTCGTAGGCGCCACAAAAGGAGCCCACGAAAAGAATCAGTAGAGCAACCAACAAGGAAGATGATGGTAAAAAGACCAATAAAAAAGAATCCAGTTAGGCGTTTGAAGAAAGCAAAAGTGGAGATGCACCACCCTCAAAAGCCACGAAATCCAGTAACCTTGGAGGAATTTTTACCAAGTTGGTTCCGCACGAAGATTTCCCATGAGGGCATTGATGCCTCTTGTTGCCACGCTGATAAAGGGGAAGAAAGGAGTGATGACTTACCATTGGCACTATCTTCAGAAAAGCCTATCAAGTCCACTACTCAAGAAGTTAATGCTTGTGAGGAAAAGATCACGTTCACAAATGACGATCTTTTGCTAGGTGACACTCCTCATAACCGCCCATTGTATCTCGTTGGTTATATGCGCGATGAAAGGGTAAATCGAATTTTAGTTGATGGAGGATCCTCGGTGAACATTTTGCCAATCCACACTGTGAAAGAACTTGGTATTCCCATGAACTAACTCTCAGAAAGTCATGTGATGATCCAAGGATTCAACCAAGGGGGGCAAAGAGCCATAGGCGCGATCAGGCCGGGAATTACTATTGAAGATATGCAATCAAGTGCATGGCTGCATGTGATCGACGCGAAGACTTCATACAATGTTTTTCTTGGGAGGCCTTGGATACATGAGAATAAAGTTGTTCCATCTACCTACCATCAATGTTTAAAATATTACAAGGGTGAAATCGAGAAGACGATAGTTGTTGATGATGAGCCATTCGCCGAGGCTGAGTCACACTTCGTCGATGCAAAGTTCTACTTGAAGAACCGCATTATGAAGGAGCTGAAAGCTGATGATGATATGAAAAGAAGGACTGACGAACCCATAACTAAAAGAGTTGAGGTGACTATTGTAAAGCCAAAGCTGTTACAAAGGAGGTACCTGCCAACGTGAATAAATCCCAAAGGGATGGTATTATGACCTATGGAAAGAAAGTAAGTCCCGCGCTCCAATATATCCCTAAAAGGAAGAAAGACGAGGGTGAATCATATAATATCCAAACCAATATGCCAAAGGAGTTAACTCTTCCGGTCAAACGAATTGAGGCAGTAAAGTCGTCCTCAATGCCGCTTGCAGGGTTTGTAGAATATAGCACTCCCTACAAAGCGAACAGATGAAGGTTTTGACCCTAACGCTTACAAGATATTTGCAAAAGCAAGATACAATCCCAACGAGCCGTCAAAGTTAGGGAAGCTTCCATCAGAAGCTGCAACGAGGCAACCACGTGAAGGTTTGGGATACAAGCAACCGTCACCAGTGCGCATTTCAATAAGAAGGGCGAGCAGTAATTATATTACTGTAGAAGATGAATCAGCCGCTTCTATCAGGCCTTCTGTCTTTAATCGACTTGGAAAATCACACGCGAGGACCTCCGTGTTTGAAATACTAGGCCCACTAAAGAAGGGGAATAAGTTCTGGAGAAATTTTCAAAGCATAAGAACACCCGCTTCACCCAAAATCAAGGAGAACTCTAAAGATTTCCAAAGTTTGGTTCCTTCTAGAATGAAGAGACAAACGAAAGTCATGGTTTCGTGTAATGAAGTACTGAAGGTGAAGTCATACACTGTGGTCTATACTAAAGAACGTGATGAAGACGAAGAAAGTGTGGGTTCTTTGTATCATGTTACTGGACAAGGTGAGTATGGTGTTTTATCTCTAATGGATGATGCGGTATTGGAGGATGTTTCGCCGTGTTATCATATATCCTTCGATGATGGGGACCCTCAAGAAGATGAAGATGTGAAAGATGCTCCACCTGAACTTGAAGAAGGAATGAAGATGACAGTTGATGCCTTAAAAGAAGTTAACCTTGGCACCGATGAAGAACCAAGACCCACTTACCTAAGTGCTTTAGTTAAAGCTGATGAAGAAAGCACTTATATTGAGTTACTCAAAGAGTTCAGGGATGTTTTTGCTTGGAGTTACAAAGAGATGCCAGGCTTGGACCCAAAAGTAGCAGTCCATCACCTTGCAGTCAAAAATGGTGCTCGCCCTGTTAAACAAGCTCAAAGGCGCTTTAGGCCGGACTTGGTTCCCCTGATTGAAATTGAAGTTAACAAACTCATTGAAGCTGGATTTGTTCGGGAAGTTAAATACCCAACATGGGTTTCAAGTATTGTCCCTGTAAGGAAGAAGAATGGCCAGATTCGAGTATGCATTGACTTCAGGGACCTCAATAATGCATGTCCCAAAGATGAATTCCCCCTTCCTATTCCAGAGCTGATGATCGATGCTACTACTGGTTACGAGACAATGTCTTTCATGGATGGTTCGTCGGGCTATAACCAAATTCGCATGGCACCAAAAGATGAAGAGCTTACTGTGTTCCGTACTCCCAAGGGTATATATTGCTACAAGGTAATGCCTTTTGGCTTGAAGAATGCTGGTGCTACTTACCAAAGGGCTATGCAAAATATTTTCGACGATCTTCTCCACAAGAATGTCGAATGCTATGTTGACGACTTGGTGGTGAAATCAAGAGAGAAGGGCGACCACATGAAAGACTTGATGATGGTATTTGAATTATTCCGAAGGTACCAACTTAGGATGAATCCATTGAAATGTGCCTTTGGAGTTACTTCTGGAAAGTTCCTTGGTTTCATTGTCCGACATCGAGGGATCGAAATCGATCAAGCCAAAGTGGATGCCATTTTGAAAATGCCTGAGCCCCAAGATATCCATGAATTGAAAAGTCTACAAGGAAAGCTAGCATACCTTAGGAGAATCTGGAGTTGGGGGCGCGATCGGAAGTGAATTCGGAGGTCCGTAGACCATTTTGAAGCCATTTTGGCTAAAGATAGAAAGTTGAAGGTTTTGGAAAGTTTGACCGGGGGGTTAAATTTTTGATATCGGGGTTGGAATCAAATTCCGGAAGTTGGAGTAGGTCCGTAATGTCAAATATGACTTGTGTGCAAAATTTGAGGTCAATCAGACGTGATTTGATAGGATTAAACATCGAAAAAAGAAGTTAGAAATTTTAAAGTTCAAAAATTTGGATTTGGGGTGTAATTCGTGATTTTGGTGTTGTTTGACGTGATTTGAAGCCTCGAGAAAGTCCGGAATGTGTTTTGGGATTGGTTGGTATATTTGGTTGGGGTCCCGGGGGCCTCGGGTGGAATCCGGGAGGTTAACAGATCAAAACTTGGAAATTTTGAAAAGTTGCTTCTGTCATAACCGCTTCTGCGGTTATTGGACCGCATAAGCGGGACCGCAGATGCGGTCTTTATCTCGCAGAATTGGAAAGGGAGGCAGGCCAGGTAGCCGCAGAAGCGGTCCGTAATCCGCTGATGTGGAACCGCAGAAGCGGTGGGTAAGACCGCAGAAGCGGAAAAACTTGGGGTCGTTTGGAACCGCAGAAGCGGTGGGTAAGACCGCAGAAGCGGAAAAAAAAACCTGGGGTCATTTGGAACCGCAGAAGCGGTCCCAGGGCCGCAAAAGCGGAAAACGACTGGGGCAGAATGTTTTAAAAATCCGATTTGGGCTCATTTCATTTCATTTTCTTCCGTGGGAGCAATTTTTGGAGCAGCCTTGAGTGTCATTTTTGTCATCAAGCACGGGGTAAGTGATTTCTACTGGTTTTGTGTTAAATACATTGATTATATATGGATTTAAGCATGGAAATTAGAGTAAATATTGAGGTTTTGGTTGAAAACCTAGAAAATTATAAACTTGGATTTTAGCCACGATTTTGAGTATGGAATTAGGATAAAATTGTATATTTGAGACCTTAAGGTCATGGGTAATCTTTACCTTCGAGGAAATTTGGATTTCCGAGCACGTGGGCCCGAGGGCATTTTGGTCATTTCACTAAACGAATTTGGGAATTGTATAATTTGAATTGTTAGAGAGTATTTGAGTATATTCTCATTAGTTTGCCGTTATTGGCTAGTTTTGGTGCATTGTGCGTTGGTTCAGGCCTTCGGAAGGATGTAGAATGCCGATTTCGAGTCTTCGGTTCGAGGTAAGTGGCTTGCCTAACCTTGTGTGGGGGACTTCGTCCCTTAGGATGTGATAATTTATAATTGAATGCCTTGTATGTGAGGTGATGAGCGCGTACTTGAGCAAATTGTTGAAACCCGGATTTTTACTTAATTACTTGATTTGGATTCTCTTTTATATTTGCCTTACTTTAATTGCTTTTATAGACTGTGCTAGCGTAGAAGAGCATGTTTAATTGATCCAAGCTGCCTATTTGTTACATTGTCTTAACTGTGATTACGTGGAACATGTTAGGCCAGTAATCCTTGATGCCTTGTATTGTTGTACTTAAATTTCTGAATATTTCTCTGATGTTGGTTGCGCATTTACATTGGGATTGCGGATGCGGGATTCCGGGAGTTCCCCCTTTTTTGTTTACTTTGGGACTACGGGTTCGATACCCGGGAGATCCCCCTGCACTTTTACTTTGGGACTACGGGTTCGATTCCCGGAGATCCCCCTGCACTTTTATTTTGGGACTACGGGACGGTATCCCGGGAGATCCCCCTGCATTTTATTTTGGGACTACGGGACGGTATCCCGGGAGATCCCCCTGCACTTTTATTTTGGGACTACGGGACGGTATCCCGGGAGATTCTTTGATATTGATATTAGAGCTGGACTACGGGACGGTATCCCGGGAGATTGCTTGATATTGATATGAGATCTGGACTACGGGACGGTATCCCGGAAAGTTCCATTGGACAGTTGAGAAAAGGGCTACAGGACGGTATCCTAGAAGACCCTCGTCCGTATTCTTGAAATGTTGTTGTATTTACTCTGTATTTCTGTTTTGTCTTGCAGTATTATATTTCATTGATCTGTCTTATCTCTTCGCTGTGATCATTAGTTTTCATCAGACTTCGATACAGTTAATCTCTTGCTATTTTATTATTTTCTGTCTCAGTAGGGCCCTGACCTTTCCTTGTCACTACCCAACCGAGGTTAGGCTTGACACTTACTGAGTACCGCTGTGGTGTACTTATGCCTCTTCTGCGCATGTTTTTCATGTGCAGATCCAGGTGCTTTTTGAGCAGGCGTACCATCAGTAGCTGTCAGGGAGAGCATTGGGGACTTGAGGTATGCATCTGCTACGTCCGCAGATCCGCAAAGTCTCCTTCTCATTTTACCCCTAGTTATTAGATGTTATTTCGATCCTTCTTTGTATTAGACTATTCTGGTGACTAGAGCAGTGTTAGATTTCTCATAGCCTGTGTTGCCCGTGGGTTTCCGGGTCTTGGAGGTTACTTCAGTGTTTGGTGTTAAAGTGTATGTGCCAGGCGGCAATTGTATACATTTTTCATGTTATTTAGTTTTTATTTTAAATTTCAAAATTGTTATTACTTCCGCAATGTGTTAGGCTTACCTGGTCGTGAAGACTAGGTGCTGTCATGACGTGTTCACAATTGGTGAACTAGGGTCGTGACAAGTTGATATCAGAGCTCTAGGTTCATAGGAGTCATGGGACACAGGCCGGTTTATTAGTCTCGCTGATTGGTACGGAGACGTCTGTACTTATCTACGAGGGGCTAAGTAATCATTTGGAAAAATTCCACTTCATTTCATTCCTTATCGTGCGACCTTTATTCAGCTGGAGCCTATATCATATGTTCTTTTATATCCACTTGTGTGTTGAAAATTGCACACTCGATATCTATTATGTGTCGACAGTTCGTAATGCTACAGAAGGATTTCAAGGGAGCCAAGAATTTGCTCAACCATTGTTACCACGTGTCATCCATATCGATAATGCTGAAGTATTGAGTGATCATTCAATGGTGCACGTGAGGGTGCAATAAGTTCTGATATCTGGTTGATAAGAACGATCTTGAGAAGGTTTACTTAATTGCCTAAACGCCGCAATAATGGTAGAGTGGTGAAGTGGATATAGACCTAAAGAAAGTTGGTGGTAATACAGACTATGTGGTTCGTATGAGATGTCTATTTTACGAAGGATACAACTTGCAACCGAGATGCTGGAGGAAGTGAGTTTAACTGACCTAAGAAGGACATGTACCAAACAAATGGCTTGAGTTGTCTTATGATGGTGACGTACAAACGATAAAGGTTAGTATCATGGATTATCAGGATGTACCTCATGGCTTCGTGCCAAGTGAAAGGATTTCACTATCAACGATCAAATTATGGGTCATGTGCCATATAAGATTTGGCCTGCGATGTATCTAAGTGGCATTCAAAAAGTTCTTTGAAACTTGCTTATGAGTAATAGTTGAGATTTGTATGGTATGATGTTTGGATTTTGGATGTTCCTATGTCCATAATAATTCTACATTTCAGTATCAGCAGGGAAAACTTTGATAAAGGCTACATGGTGCTTCATAGATGTGTGAGAATCATAGTATGTCTTAAGCTGTCGTTTGTAAATAATGCTCGGTATATGGAGCGGGAAGATGTTTGGTTGTTTTGGAATGAGGTCATACCCTGCGGTGTCAGAGTGCGAAGGAGGCATAGGTGGTTATGTTCGTTGGAACAGGTGAATTGTAGTTTGAATAAGAGTAAATGACTTGAGAGAATGATTCTAATGTGTTCGAGAGCCGCGTAATAGTGGCTTTGAGCTAAGTTGGAGAGTCTCACCGCTTACGATCGGGTTGCATGGCTAATTACCTGCGTGAATTTTGGGTATTAGCGTATTAATGGGTTATTGCAGCTACGGAAGAGGACCATGAGTGGTA
>MDKF010834288.1:0-10017 GCA_026770625.1 Nicotiana glauca
CTATTCTAACTAGTATATATGGAGATTTAGTGGCCGTAGATTATGTTTTCTTGCTCCATCACTGGTTGGTGTTACAGTTAATGGTAGAGTATGTACTGATATTTGTAGGGAAGGAGATCAAGGTTTTCATGACAATCACGTGAAATTAGAAAAGGAACAAGAAATAAAGAGAAAAAATAAAAATAAAAAAAGTAAAGAAGGAGTCAAATTTGAGTGTGAAATAAGTTATGATAAAAATAACAATAATACGATTTAGGAAAAAATAAATGAATAAAAGAGAAAAAAGAAAAAAATAGGAAGAAAATGAGAAAAAAGAAAAGGAGAAAAGAAAGAAAAAAAGGAAAAAAGAAAAGAATCACATAAATAAAAAAGAATTGGAGAATAAAGAAAAAAAATTCCCCACAAAAACTACTATGGGTAGGAAATGTAATTAGTTTATGGGTAGAAAAATAATTGGATAGACAAGGATAAATAGTTTTGTTTTTGTGGGTAACTGCGTCAAACTCTCTAATTATTTTCTTTCTTTTCCTTTGCTTTTTTTCCCCTCTCTTTTTTCTTATCACCAAGCACACCCACTCTCATCTCACAAAGAATTTTTAGAATGTAACCCTTTACATTTTTTTTACCTTTTATAGATTCAATCTTTATCCTAGAATGTGATAATTTCAAGCTTTTTAGCACCTTGGTTTTAATTTTCTTGTATGCTTGTATCAGATATATGTAGTTATTTTTTGTCTGTTATTTCGTAGCTCGTTTGTCTCCTTATGAACAATTCAAAGATTTTAATTACTTGTCCCTCTCAAAGTTTTAATATTTCTCCTAGATTTGATTGATATATTTGGACAATATTAACATTTGGGCGCAATTTTTTTGTTTCATATTTTTGATTTGTTTTGATCCTTGTCTTCTTACTTAACAACCCAAATGTATCTGTTGATTTTTCATTTAAGAGTTTCAATACTTATCCTGAGTTTGATTGGAGATATTTCAGAATCTGGTTTGAATTTCGGGTTATTTGATTTTGGGTTTTATCTATTCTTTAATTAATTTGTTATTGTGTGTATGCATTGTCCCAATTGGAGAAGAAGAAAGGGGGAGATCAGATGAGTGGAACTGGGTGTGATAGATACTACTCATTTTTGTAAATGTATCAGATAAGGTAAATGGGTTGAAATAATATCCATTTTTTGTTCTAGTCAAAGATTGCCACGTGGCCCAATTAAAAACTATCATGTCATTAAATGAATGACCCATCCCTATTGTTTGCTAAATAGTTTATAAATACCCTCCGTCCATCTATCCGTTCAAGAAAACACACTCCATCCGTTCTGCCGTTAGTCGCGGGGGTATTTTTGTTAATAGAATTAACTTCGTGTATTTTTTTGGACGGATAGATGGACGAAGTATATTTTTTTGGACGGATAGATGGACGGAGGGTATTTATAAACCATTTAGCAAACGATAAGGATATTTTTGGCCCTTTTCCGTATTATTAATTTGAAAAATATATAGAAATTATTACTTCAATATGAGTTATAATATATGATTACTAATTAATGTATATTCACGAAAAATATACATCTTAAATATTAAATATATATATATATATATATATCATTTATAATTATAAAAATTTTGCAGGCATATATTTATTATATTAACTTTTAAGTTTTGATAATTACTTCATTTAAAATTTAATCTAATTGTGTAATTACACTTGTGCGACCAAACAGTAAACTTGTAATTATACTGTAATAATACTATGAAAAACAAACAGGTTGTCGTAAATACACAACTGCATAATTACCAGGCTGTGTAATTACTACTCAAGTAATTAAACCAATTCCAATTACCTAGTGACTTTCCAAACAGACCTTAGTAGTATTAAATGAAACGGAAAATGCTCAGATATATCTCTCTACTATCAAATATTATTTAAACTTACCCTCCGTTATACTCATCGATCAAAATTGCCCCTAGTGTCTTACTATTGAACATATTTGCCCCTCATTTAACTGAAGGGACACGTGGCAATTTTCTAAACATTTTAATACTCAATCAATTGCCCATATTGGACACCCTATATCCATAACCCTAAACACGACCCATCCTAAGACTTATCTCATCTCCTTCGCAACAAAATTTCCTTCGTCCAAAATATGGATGTGTTCAAAAATGGTAGCCCTTAATTTTAGCACTAAATTCTTCCAATGAGCAGTAGCTAATCTCCTTGATTTAAGCACATATAAAATCATGATCCAATTCTCAACCAGCAATGTTTAAAAGAATTTCAATATAGACAATTCAAGTTTAAAGAACTCCAAATCCACAGTGATATTTGCAACCGCAATTCTCAATAACAACCATAAATTAGAATTTGATTAATGCTCAATTGCCAACTGCAAACCTAAAGCAACTTCTTAGCCTATACTGTGAAACAAAAAGATTCAATTTGTAGAAATTTGAAAGCACCTAGTCATGGAGCGGAGACTCATGGAGGAATGAGCTTCTCTTGTTTAGGAGATAAAATAAGAGAGATAGACCAGGTTTTAATTGATTAAATCTAGGCATGGGTCAGGTGTTGGGTTATGGATATCGGGTATCTAGTATGGGTAATTGATTGGATATTAAAAATATTTAGAAGGTTGCCACGTGTCCATTCCGTCAAAAGAGGGGAAAATATGTTTAATAGTAAGATGGTAAGGACAATTTTTATCCCTTAGTATAACGGATTGTAATTTTAAACAATATTATAGTAGAAGTGTATTTCTGACCCTTTTCCATAGATAAAATTGTATATATGAAATGCGCAAAGCAATCAAACAACTTTCTTAAATTAATGATAGTGAAGATTTTGTAAAATTAAGGACGAAGGGGACTTACGGGGACGTGGGAATCACGTGAATTGCGTTTGGGGTCGGTGGCGGAGAAGACGGTATAGACAAGAACGAAAGTGCCAATGATCTCAGCACCCAATGCTGCGCCCGTAGAGTAGCCAACTGCAACGGTATTGGCACCACCACCATACGTGTTATAGTCATGCTTCATGAGCCCTTTCACTAAACCAACGCCACAAATGGCTCCCAAGCACTGCGCCGCCATGTAAGCCACTGCTCTCAGTAATGACACCTTCCTTGCTAGTAATAGCCCAAATGTTACTGCTGGATTTATGTGCCCACCTATACACATTCGTTAACCCCAAAAAGATATTAATATAAGATTGCTGTTATAATTTGTTTTTATCTTGTTTACTTTATGCTTGAAGCGTACTCTAAGGGGTCGTTTGGTATGAGGTATAAGGGTGGTATAAGAATTAATACCACCTTAATACTCTGTTTGGTTAGCAAATCGGGTATAAGTTATACCGGTGTTAATTTTAACACCGGTATAACTTATACCTCACAGATGATGGGGTAATTAGCACCGGTATAACTTATACCTTCCTCTTATAAATTATTCAATTGTCATTCTTAATATAACATACCAAAGAATGAATAAATAACAATCCCAGCACAACTAATCCTAGCATAACTTATCCGTGGTTAAACGTTTGAACTATCATGCTGTTTCAAAGGCAGATGCATCCTCCTAGTAGAGGTTCATTCAACACCAATTTGTGGAAAAAGATTCACAATTATATATGTTAATTATATTTTTGTAAAGAATAATGTCAGAATTTATAATAGATCCACACAATTTGAAAATAATACTGTATAAAGTATTATACAGTATTTCTAAACTCCAGAAGTTCTAAACTCAAACATGTAAGTGAATTGTAATAAGGCGGACTCTAATTGAGTAAAATAGTGCATACGCTTCACGTTCACGGAATGATCACAAGAAGAAAATAGAGCAAAATTAAAAAAGTGGAGGAGATGAAAATGATCATCAGTACCTGAAATCCCCGCAGTGCAGTAGACGAGAACAAAAATCATGCCACCAAAAGCCCATGCAATACCTAGAAGTCCAACGCCGTCGCAGGGACCAACTTGCTTCTTGTGGCCAATAACGGTAGCGATGCTAACGTAGAGGAAAAGAAAGGTGGCAACAAATTCAGCAATGAGGGCTCTGTAAAAAGACCATTTCTTCAGCTCCGCCGTATCATACAGCGGAGCTGCTGGCGGATCCACATAGTCTTTCGCCATAACGTCTTCCTACTTTCTCTTTATTCTTTAGATGTAGGAATTGAGATTGGTGAGGAGCATATATACATATATATAAGAATAGATAGCAGCAAAGAAAATGAAAGCTGCCAGAGGTTGTGTGGATTACAAACTATAAAGGTGTGAATAAGTTGATACAGAAAAAAGTGAACAACACATGTACCCACATCGGGATACTATATGGCAACGTGATCATTTACGTAATCTCCAAAAGTTACGTTATTCAGTGTGACGGTAACTTGTATCTGAATGACCCTGCAATAACATGGATATCATGGGCGGAGCTTCGAACGCGGGTTCGACGAACCCATAGCTTTGGTCCGAACTCTTTGTTTATTCTTAAAAATTTATTGAATATGTACAAATTATTAATTTAGAACCCAATAACTTAGAGGGAAAAAAATTCCGAATCTCTTACCTTCAAATTTTGGCTCCGTCTCTGGTGGATATACGGTGTCAGATCCTATGCTTTGTCTATGATCGTTTCATTTGGTAATGGGTAAATATCTTAAATCTCTCCTAAACTAGACTCAAATTATTAGTATCCTCTCTAAACTATGTCCGGTCTTAATTACCCCCCTCAACTTGGCCTTTTGAGGGTCATTACCCCCTTAAATGTTGAAGTGGCAAAAAGTATGGGTACACTCACCTGCCACGTGGATTTTTCTGTCTATGTGACTTTTTTTTTTTGAAAAATAATTTTTTTTACCTTTTTAAGAATATTACTTTTTAGATAATTTTTTCGAATAAAATTTATAATAAAACTTGGATATAACTACATTATTTAGGCTAAATATTTTTATTTGGCCAAAACTAATAAATTTTTAGTTAATCATTTTTTGAATTTGACATGAAAATAAAGATTTATACAATTGAAATAAATAGTCAAGGCATCTAAAAAGTTATAAAAAATACATAGTTGAAATAAATAGTCATTGCATCAAAAGAAGAAATAAAAAGAGTGTACATATGCACTTGTAATTTCTTGCAATTGTACACTCTTTTTATTTCTTCTTTTGATGCAATGACTATTTATTTCAACTGTGTATTTTTACCTTTTTAGGTAAATTCTATAAAAAAAAAAATTATAGCACCGTAATTTATAGCTATATAAAAAATTATAGCCAAATAATTAATTTCAAACTATGTATTTTTTATAACTTTTTAGATGCCTTGACTATTTATTTCAATTGGAATAAATCTTTATTTTCATGTCAAATTTAATAAATGATTAACTAAAAATTTATTAGTTTTGGCCAAATAAAAATATTTAGCCTAAATAATATAGTTCTATCCAAGTTTTATTATAAATTGTATTCGAAAAAAATTATAAAAAAAAAAAAAATGCCACATAGACAGAAAAATCCACGTGGCAGGTGAGTGTACCCATACTTTTTGCCACATCAGCGTCAGGATGGTAATGACTCTCAAAAGGCCAAGTTGAGGGGGGTAATTAAGACCAGACATAATTCGGAAAGAATATTTATAATCTGAACCAAGTTTAGGGGTGATTTATACTATTTTGCCTTTGGTAATTACTAATTGTACTTTCCTTAGCTTTATCTGTACATTAGCAATTATCAATATTTGATCTCTTATTGAAACCAGCTAGGGAAACTATATATGCACCGTGTAACCAAGAGAGATTAGGGCACGTGACATCTTACCTCTCTCTATATATATCCTATATGATTTTTCAGACTTACAACATGTTTGGATCATTGTTCCCCGTTGTTTTATAATGTATTGTATTGTAATGTATCGTATTGTACTGTATCGTTTTATGAATATAATGTTTGAATAGATTGTATTGTGTCATTGTTAAAATAATATTTTGCTGTTTGGTTTGACTGTATAGTACTGTATTGTAATTAATAAGTTTACTAAAATACCCTCAATTTTTTAAATATTAAATATATCAAAAATTATGCATAAAATAATTTTTAAAAAATAAAATAGAAGAAGGCAAAACACCTTAAGAAAGAAGAAGAAGGCAAAACAAAGGAGTACAACTAATTAGAATTGAGTTAAAAGCAAATTAGGAGAAAAAGTAAAATAGAAGGTGGCAAGACACGTTTAACGTTGGCGGCAAAAGTAATGGAAAAAAATAAAGTAGGTTAGAAGTTGGAGATTTGGAGTTAAAATAGGGAAATAAAGGTAAAGGGTAAAATAGAATTTTGGAGTGATAAGTTAGGGCATAATTGGAAAGAAAAATAGGAAACAATCCCACCACACCAAATCGGTTGTTTAAAAAAGGGGACTTTTCATTGTTTCGGAACAATGGATTTAACAATACAATACAACCAATTTTAATGAAACAATCAAAACAAACATTGTTTTGGGATAACAATACAATACGATACAATTAGGAACAACCATCCAAACAACCTATTAGAAATCATCAAAATGAATTCGATATATACTAAAAGAAAAATGGGGTTTTTCTCTCTCGGCGTATAATAGAGCGTTAGTGCTATTGTGCACCATCTTCACCGAAAATGCCGCGAGGTCGGCCTCGGAGACATGCAACAACTATGGAATCGAAGGAGTTATCAGTGAAGGGAGTAAGCAGAAATCCAATAGAGGAATTAGATGAAGACAACCATAGCTGAGGAAAAACCAATGGAATAGTGGCCAGCCCTAACAAAAGGACTTAAGACACCGCAGATTATAGCTGGAAGTTCAAATTTAGTTCAATCTGAGAAAAATAAAAGGGCAACTGCTGTAATTGAAGGATCTAAATAGCGAGAAGTTGAAAAGGGAGTGGGAGATGCTAGAGCTCAGAGGAAATTGGAGCTACCTACTCAGACAACTGCAGAGACGAAATGGAAGAACCTATTTACTGAGAATAAGATGGCTACTAGAGGTATGAATCTACATTACATAGCTCCTACGATTAAGAATGGAGCTAAAGTGGCCAAATTAGACAAAGAGGTGGTTGAGAGAGCTACTGAACAATGGAAAATGGCTGTGATAGTGTATGTAGTGGGTGAAACTCCTACTATAGCTGCTTTTGAAAGATTTGTCTCATTTCAATAGAACTTTGTTGCTAAACCCACAATATACCTTCATAATGATGGGTATTTTGTGGTAAAATTTTTTACAATAGAGGATAGAGATGCTGTGCTTTATTCGGGACCTTACATAATGAATAGCAAGCTAATTGTGGTTAACATGTGGACTGCTACTTTTGATTTTGCAAATGAAGTATTGAAGACCATCCCATTATGGATTCAACTTCCTAAGATGCCACTGGGACGATGACTCTCTAAGTAGAATTGGTAGTACATTGGGAGTGCCTATATATGCTGGTGCTTGAACTACTAGGGTAGAACGTATATCATATGCTAGAATTTTAGTCGAGATGGATTTTACTAGACCTCTCCCAAAACAGATCATGGTGCAAGATCAAAATGGTAGGGAAATTTGAACAGGAAGTCTGGTATGATTGGAAGCCTATGTAGTGTAACAAATGCTTGCAATTAGGACATGTGTGCCAGGAACCACAGAAAGAAGAAATACCAAAATAAAAGGGAAGAGATCAGAAGCCACAACAATTTTGGAGGAGGAAAGGGCATGTGGAAGATGGTACACAAAGGGGCAGGACATTCAAAAGGAGGTTGTCCCACAAATTCAAATGCATGATGGGAAGAAGGGAATTGACAAGGTATAGACATAGAACACTTCAAAAAATCTAGAAATTAATATAGATGATGAAGGTTGGAAGACTGTAAAGGACAAATCTATGGCAAAAAGTTTAAGAAATGTGGGAAAGAACATGGAGGTAAACACATCAAATGGTTTCAATACACTTGATCCTTCAAGTTCACATATGCTTGCATAAATAATCTTGGGGTCCAACAGTATGAATAGGTGGGAATTTATACGGGAGACAAATGATCCTTTCATACCATGATGAATATAGTAGCATGGAATGTAAGAGGCTTGAATGAAGTCTATAAACAAAGAGAAATAAAACAGTTCCTTAGAGATAATAAAGTAGTTTGATAGCAATAATAGAGCACAAGGTGAAAGAACCTATGATAGAGAAAACTATCTAAAAAATTTTTAGGAATTGGAAATGGACTGATAATTACGTGGCTAGTAACAGAAGGAGAATATGGATATTGTGGGATTCTGGTGTACAGGACTTTATACAGCATAGTTGTTCAGAGCAGTTAATCACTGGGAAGATTATCATACAGCAAAGCAATAAAGAATTTTGGATGACATCAGTGTATGGTTTGCATACCATTGAACAAAGGAAGACCATGTGGGAAGAACCGGAACAATTGCATAATGAGCTGCAAGGACCTTGGATTATCGTGGGAGATTATAATGCCATTCAAAGCTTTGAAGATAGGTATAATAGTAATCCTGTTATAGAGGCAGAAACTAAAGACTTCTCTAAATTTTTAGAGAGTACAGGAATGACAGAACTTAAAATAGTTGGGAGAGAATTTACGTGGACAAATAATCATGTACATAGCAGAATAGATAGAGCTGTAGTTAATGTTGGATGGATGATGAATATGACACAGTTAGAGGTGGTGATACAGGATCCTCTCTTTTCTGATCATACCACTTTGTGTATCTACTTTGAGCAAGATTTTCAACCTATGCCTAAGCCATTCAAGTTTTTCAATAACTTAGCTGAGCATAAGGAGTTTAAAAGGATAGTTAAAGAAACCTGGGAGCTAAATATGCAGATACCTGCTATGCAAATAATTTGGTTAAAACTAAAGAGGCTGAAAATATGACTGAAGCAGTTAAATACTGAAGAGTATGGTAGAATTCATGAAAAGATTTTAGCCACTCGAGAGAAACTGCAACAAGTACAATTAGAAATGAGAAATACTAATCACTCAGAGGCATTGAAGAGCAGTGAAAAAGATCTGAAAGAGAAGCTGGAGAAGTGGATTATGGTAGAGGAGAGTATACTTAAGCAAAATTCCAGAATTCAATGGTTGAAACTTGGTGATTCAAATTCAGCTTTCTTCCATGCTAGTATCAAGAATAGGAATGCTCAAAAGAAAATAACTAGGCTGCTCACTCAAACAGGGATGCATACACAGAATCAAGATGAGGTGCAACAGTAAATCATTCAATTCTACCAACAGCTTCTAGGATCAGCAACAGTGGAAATTCCAGCCATTGAACCTGAAGTGATGAAGAGAGGGAATGTATTGACAAGACATCAACAAGTGAAGCTAATAGCTCCTGTGACTAAGGAACAGATTTATCATGCCCTTCAAAGTATAGGGGATTCCAAAGCTCTAGGGTGTGATGGATATAATGCTCTATTCTTTAAGAAGACATGGGAAATTATAGGTGATGTATTAGGGGAGGCTATCCAAGAGTTTTTCAGAACAACTGAAGTTTATAGGCCAATTAATTGCACCACTGTGACTTTGATACCTAAAGTACAGAATTCATCCAGAATAGCTAAGTTCAGACCAATATCTTGCTGCACTACAATTTATAAGATCATTTCCAAAATCATCACTAGCAGACTACAAGAGGTAATGATTATCTGGTTGATGATAGTCAGTCAACTTTTATTATTGGAAGGGTAATATCAGATAATATTATTCTATGTCATGAACTAGTTAAAGGGTATAACAGGAAGGTAATTTCTCCAAGATGCTGTATGAAGATTGATATGAGAAAGGCATATGATTCTGTGGAGTGGTGCTTCCTAAAACAGATTTTAGTTCAACTGAATTTCCCAAAGATCTTCATTAGCTGGATCATGTAGTATGTCACCACAGTTTCCTATTGTGAGCACGTGATTTTTGCTCTCACGACAATTACTCCCAAAATTATAAAATAAAATAATTTTGTTATCACATTT
>MU684274.1:0-27214 GCA_026770625.1 Nicotiana glauca
GGTACCCAGGTGAGTTGGGAGTGGGCCCGAGAGGCTGTTGTTTGTGTCTGGTGAGTTGGGAGTGAGCCCGAGGGGTTGATGTTATTTGTGTATGGTGAGTTGGGAGTGAGCCCGATGGTCTAATGTTGTGTGCTGGTGAGTTGGGAGCGAGCCCGTGGGGCTGATACTATACTGAGAATTTGATATTGAGCCCGAGGGGCAAACATTTGATTATTCCTTAATTGTTGAAATTGTTNAAGATAGCATTATATTTCAGATATTATTTTATAAAGGGTTTTCATGGAACTACTGGTTCTCGTAAGGGTTGTATCGTACTTTATAGCATGATGTAGTGCTTTTACGTGATTTCTTGCCTCTCAGCATTATTTACTCTTATTACCACTGAGTTGGAAGTACTCACTCTACTCCCTGCACCTCGCGTGCAATTGTAGGTATTGTTCACCTAGTAGCGGGTTATCAGGAGATTGAAGGTATTACTGTTGTAGCTGAGTAGGGTGATCGCCAGCATTCGCGGCACCGGACTACATCTTGAACTTCAGATTTCATTTTTCATATATAGATGACTCTGTAGTTGTGTTTCTACTTCTTAGATGCTTGTGACTTGTGACACCTGGTCAGGCTGAGTTGGGTTGTATATATATTGTTAATCATCATCATTTAAGCTGTATTTTTTATTCATTATGTTTAAGAACTGTTAAAAAAAGACGATTTGGGTTAGTTGGCTAGCCTTGTCTTCACGAGAGGTGCCATCACGACCAGGTTTGGGAATTTGGGTCGTGACAACAGGCAAGAGATAGTGGTGCACGGGGATGATGGTACATGCACTGTGGGTGATGCCATTGTACCATTCATAGAAACCGACGACGACAAAGGTCCCTGGGTTTATCAGATATTTGATGCAGTCTCAGTTGACAATATTTCAGAAGGCGAGAACCTTCCACTGCCCAGAATCGCAGCGGCCACCTTCATGAAAGCCTCGGAAATATTAAATAGCGGGTTTGTACCAAGAAAAGGCTTGGGGGTTGATCTGCAGGGCATTGTCCAGCCAATTTCTCTGCCCAAGAATCTGGACACTTTTGGGCTAGGATTCAAGCCTATAGCAGCATATGTAATACGGGCTCGAAAGTTGAAGAAGAGAGGTTCGGTTCTTCCCAAGCCGGTTCCGCGTCTCTCCAGATCCTTTGTCAGAGCAGGTAGCAGAAGGTTGTCGGTCCTGAAGGTTCTCAGACCACTGATTGGGTCAGATGGGGATTTGAATTAGAGTTTTGAAAGGCTGTTCGCCTACATCAACGTGATAGAAACTGGAGAAGGTTCCAGTAGGGAAGACATACAATTTGTGGGGCCTAGAGCCAATATCAACAATTGGACGACTACTTCTCTTCCTACTCGGAGGGAGTCTTGGTAGTAGGCTTTGATTTTTCTTTCTTGTTTTTTGGATTATTCCAGGGTGTAATCCAAATTTTGTTTTATTTTGTATTCGGCAAAAGTGTGAAACTCTGTTATCCCGCATTTTAATAAAGTGAAAGTTTTCCCCCTTTATTTTGTTTTAATTTTGTTTTCTTCTTTTCTCTTTCTGAATAGTTCTCTTTATACTGGTTCTAATGACATGGCATGCACAATGGATTTTCAACCTAGTCTAAAAAATCAATATGATTCCGAATTTATTGTACAAGAGGTCGATTATGATGATGAATCAGAGTACGATGAGGATGAAGCCTTTGAAGAGATAAACAAAGAATTAAACTAGTTCGAAGAGAAACCCAAGCTCAATTTGAATGACACTGAAGTCGTTAATCTAGGGGATGCGAATGACATCAAGGAAACTAAGATAAGCATCCACATTGAGCCAAACATAAGGGAAGAGCTAATCAAAACACTTATGGAATTCAAAGACGTTTTTGCATGGTCGTATAATGACATGCCAGGTTTAAGCACTGATTTAGTGGTTCACAAATTGCCCACTGACCCGGCATGCCCTCCCGTCAAGCAGAAATTTAGGAAGTTCAAGACAGACATGAGTGTGAAGATTAAAGAAGAAGTAACCAAGCAACTACATGCAAAAGTTATCCGTGTCACTCGATATCCTGATTGGTTGGCTAATGTAGTGCCAGTGCTGAAGAAAGATGGGAAGATTAGGGTATGTGTCTATTATCGCAATTTGAACAGGGCGAGCCCAAGGGATAATTTTCCATTACCCAACATTCATATTTTGATCGATAATTGTGTCGGACGCGAGATCGGGTCATTTGTGGATTTCTATGTTGGGTATCATCAGATCCTAATAGATGAAGAAGATGCGGAAAAACAGGGCTTTCATTATGCCGTGGGGGACTTATTGCTACCGGGTAATGCCTTTTGGTTTGAAGAACACTGGGACATGGGGCAACGTACATGAGGGCAATGACTACTGTGTTTCATGAAATGATACACAAACAGATAGAGGTGTACGTAGATGATGTGATCATAAAATCCAAACGCCAGGAAGACCATGTGGCAGACCTAAAGAAGTTCTTCCAAATACTTTGAAGGTACGATATTAAGCTCAACCCGGCCAAATGTGCATTTGGTGTTTCGTCTGGAAAACTGTTGGGATTCATCGTCAGTCAGCGAGGCATTGAGTTGGATCCGTCAAAGATCAAATCCATCCAATAACTGCCACCACCGAAGAACAAAACAGAAGTAATGAGTCTGTTGGGAAGATTGAATTATATCAGCAGGTTCATCGCTCAACTCACAGCAACTTGTGAGCCCATATTTAAAGTGCTGAAGAAAGATGTTGTGGTAGAATGGACGGCAGAATGTCAGGAAGCATTCCACCAAATCAAAGGGTATCTGTCAAATCCACCAGTATTGGTTCCACCCGAGCCGGGAAGACCATTGATTCTCTATCTTACGGTCCTAGAAAATTCATTTGGTTGCGTACTGGGGCAACATGACATTACAGGGAGGAACGAGCAAGCTATATATTATCTCAGCAAGAAGTTTACAGTATATGAGGTTAAGTACACTCAACTTGAGAAGACATGCTGCGCCCTAACTTGGGTGGCACAAAAATTGAAACATTATCTGTCATCATATACTACTTATCTCATTTCACACTTGGATCCACTAAAGTATATTTTCCAAAAGCCTATGCCCACAGCGAGGTTAGAAAAATGGAAGATATTACTCACAGAGTTTGACATCATCTATGTGATGAGGACGGCCATGAAAGCCCAAGCATTGGCCGATCACTTGGTTGAGAATCCTGTTGATGAAGAATACGGGCCATTGAGGACATATTTTCCTGATGAAGAAGTGATGTATATAGATGAGTTGGAATTGACCGAGGGACCAGGGTGGAAACTTTTCTTTGATGGAGCTGCAAATGCAAAGGGAGTTGGAATAGGAGCAGTACTTATTTCTGAAACGGGACATCATTATCCTGTTACGGCCCAGCTGCGTTTCTATTATACCAATCACATGGCTGAGTATGAGGCATGCATTTTGGGCCTACGGTTAGCCGCATATATGGATGTCCGGGATGTCTTGGTCTTGGGAGACTCGGACCTCTTGGTGCATCAGATTCAAGGGGAATGGGAAACACGAGATTTAAAGCTTATACCATATCGAAATGTTTGTATGATTTGAGCAAGAGATTCCGATCAGTGGAGTTCAGACACATAACAAGAGTTCACAATGAGGTTACCGATGCTTTGTCCACTTTAGCATCAATGTTTCACCACCTAGACAAAATTCATGTTGACCCGTTGCACATTCAGGTTCGTGATCAGCATGCCTATTGCAACATGATAGAGGAAGAAATGGATGGTGAGACATGGTTTTATCATGTCAAGGAATACCTTAGGATGGGGGTATACCCGGAGAAGGCCACTGGAGATAAAAAACCATTCGGCAATTGGCAAATGGATTTTTCCTCAGAGGAGGAGTGTTGTATAAAAGAACCCCAGATTTGGCTTTGCTGAGATGTATATGTGCTTGTCAAGCCACGACAGTGATGACAGAGGTACACGTCGGAGTTTGTGGGCCACAAATGAGCGGATATGTATTGGCAAAGAAGATTCTTCGAGCAGGGTATTATTGCCTCACTATGGAGCGTGATTGTATCAGTTTCGTGCGGATATTCCATCAATGTGAGATACACAGATATCTGATTCATTCTCCGCCAACAGAGTTGCATACAATGTCATCACCGTGGCCATTTGTTGCATGGGGCATGGATGTCATTGGACCTATTGAGCCGACAGCTTCCAACGGTCATAGGTTCATTCTGGTAACCATTGATTATTTCACTAAATGGGTTGAGGCTAAGACTTTCAAGTCAGTAACCAAGAAGGCAGTGGTGGATTTTGTTCATTCCCATATCATCTGTAGGTTTGGGATCCCAAAGGTGATCATCACGGACAATGGTGCTAATCTTAACAGTAGTTTGATGAAATAAGTCTATCAACAGTTCAAGATTACACACCGTAATTCCACCCCATATCAGCCCAAGGTCAATGGAGCAGTTGAGGCAGCCAACAAAAGCATAAAGAAAATATTGAGGAAGATGATAGAAGGGTCTAGGTAATGGAATGAAAAGTTGCCATTTTCATTATTGGGTTATCGCACTACGGTTCGTACTTCGGTGGGTGCAACTCCTTATTTGTTGGTATACGGAACTGAAGCAGTGATACCAGCAGAAGTTGAAATTCCATCCCTTCAGATTATCGTGGAGGCTGGGATTGATAATGATGAATGGGTCAAAGCCCGATTCGAGCAAATAACATCAAAATGTTTTTTTGTGGATCAATGTGTTATTTGCCTGACTTGCCAAGAATAACACATTGATCCCCGACTGAATGAGGATCATGAGATGAAGAAATTAATAGCCAAAAGAGTCCCCAGTAGATAAAATCTTATCGAGAACACTCCAATCCCCAGTGGAGAAAGAAAAATAAAATGAGAGAGTCTTATCGGTGAAAATCTTCACAGGCACCATAAGGCGACGAAAGCTGAGAGAAATAAAATGAGAGAGTCTTAGGGTGAAAACCTTCACGGGCACCATAAGGTGACGGGAGTCGAGAGAAATGAGAGAGTCTTATTAGTGAAACCCTCTCGAAGGGCACTGTGAGGCGACAAGATAAGATTGGGGGAAAGGATCCACGTTTGGCAAAGAATGAGGTGCCTACTCATCCCCAGCCAAATGAGGCTATCAGAAAGATTGATTGATACAAATAGACTGGGTTGATTAATTCGGAATGCACGACATGATCGTTGGGATTGGTTATACCATTCAGATAAGTCCTTTTCCTTTCTTTTCTTATTCTCCCCAAAATGTGTTCGGAAAGACTTTTTATTTTCCTATCTTTTGAAGTCATCTCTTCTTTTATTTAAAGACCTTTTGTCAGCAGTTTGTTTTTGAGAAAGATCTTTTAGAGCTTACTACCAATTGCCAAAATGGTGCCAAGCAAAATGCGAGCAGGACAGACCAAAGATAAAGGAAAATATGGAAAAAACAGAAAAACAACAGTTGAGAAATTTGTGGATAAGGATCATCGGGAAGAAGGGGCATTCCAGACAGACTATCGACCAAAGTTCCAAAAGGGTCGGACAACGCAGGGCGGGGAAAGGTAAAAGGGAAAAACCATCCCCAGCGGAAATATCATCCCCAACAAGTAACATCATTCCCCAACAAGTTTTGGAAACGCAGAGCAGGAAAAGAAAGAAAAAAAAACCATCCCCAGCAGGAGTGGCACGACCACTCACCATGTTTTAAACTAACAAATTTTCTTTGATTTTAAGCAGGAAGAGAAAATGTTATTAACGGCGGAAAGGCATGCCGCAAGGAAGATCACAAAAATTGGGGCAGAACATTTTCTGCCATTGTTGAAAATTTTTTCGAAGAAATGAGGATATCAATTCAAGTTACTTTTCAGTTTGTTGCAGTTGGGAGCCCTCCCGTAGAACGGAGGTGTTGCTTTTCAGTTTGTTGAAGTCGGGAGCCCGACTGTAGAACAGAGGTATTACTTTCAAGTTGTTGCATTCAGGAGCCCGCCCGTAGAATGGAGGTGTTACTTTTTAGTTTGTTGTAGTCGGCAGCCCGCCCGTAGAACGGAGGTGTTAATTTCAAGTTGTTGCAGTCAGGAGCCCGCCCGTAGAATGGAGGTGTTACTTTTCAGTTTGTTGCAGTCGGGAGCCCGCCCGTAGAATGGAGGTGTTACTTTTCAGTTTGTTGAAGTCGGGAGCCCGCCCGTAGAACGGAGGTGTTATTTTTTCAGTTGTTGAAGTCGGAGCCCACCCGTAGAACAGAGGTGTTACTTTGCAGTTTGTTGAAATCGGGAGCCCGCTCGTAGAACGAAGGTGTTACTTTTCAATTTGTTGAAATCGGGAGCCCGCCCATAGAATGGAGGTGTTATTTTTTTCAGTTATTGAAGTCGGGAGCCTGCCCGTAGAACGGAGGTGTTACTTTTTAGTTTGTTGCAGTTGGGAGCCCGCCCGTAGAAGGGAGGTGTTACTTTTCAGTTTGTTGCAGTCGGGAGCACGCCCGTAGAAGGGAGGTGTTACTTTTCAGTTGTTGAAGTCGGGATCCCGCCCGTAGAACGGAGGTGTTATTTTTTTAGTTGTTGAATTCGGGAGCGCGCCCATAGAATGGAGGTGTTATTTTTTTCAGTTATTGAAGTCGGGAGCCTGCCCGTAGAACGCGGGGGTTACTTTTCAATTTGTTGAAAGCGGGAGCCCGCCCATAGAATGGAGGTGTTATTTTTTTCAGTTATTGAAGTCGGGAGCCTGCCCGTAGAACGCGGGGGTTACTTTTCAATTTGTTGAAAGCGGGAGCCCGCCCATAGAATGGAGGTGTTATTTTTTTCAGTTATTGAAGTCGGGAGCCTGCCCGTAGAACGCGGGGGTTACTTTTCAATTTGTTGAAAGCGGGAGCCCGCCCATAGAATGGAGGTGTTATTTTTTTCAGTTATTGAAGTCGGGAGCCTGCCCGTAGAACGCGGGGGTTACTTTTCAATTTGTTGAAAGCGGGAGCCCGCCCATAGAATGGAGGTGTTATTTTTTTCAGTTATTGAAGTCGGGAGCCTGCCCGTAGAACGCGGGGGTTACTTTTCAATTTGTTGAAAGCGGGAGCCCGCCCATAGAATGGAGGTGTTATTTTTTTCAGTTATTGAAGTCGGGAGCCTGCCCGTAGAACGCGGGGGTTACTTTTCAATTTGTTGAAAGCGGGAGCCCGCCCATAGAATGGAGGTGTTATTTTTTTCAGTTATTGAAGTCGGGAGCCTGCCCGTAGAACGCGGGGGTTACTTTTCAATTTGTTGAAAGCGGGAGCCCGCCCATAGAATGGAGGTGTTATTTTTTTCAGTTATTGAAGTCGGGAGCCTGCCCGTAGAACGCGGGGGTTACTTTTCAATTTGTTGAAAGCGGGAGCCCGCCCATAGAATGGAGGTGTTATTTTTTTCAGTTATTGAAGTCGGGAGCCTGCCCGTAGAACGCGGGGGTTACTTTTCAATTTGTTGAAAGCGGGAGCCCGCCCATAGAATGGAGGTGTTATTTTTTTCAGTTATTGAAGTCGGGAGCCTGCCCGTAGAACGCGGGGGTTACTTTTCAATTTGTTGAAAGCGGGAGCCCGCCCATAGAATGGAGGTGTTATTTTTTTCAGTTATTGAAGTCGGGAGCCTGCCCGTAGAACGCGGGGGTTACTTTTCAATTTGTTGAAAGCGGGAGCCCGCCCATAGAATGGAGGTGTTATTTTTTTCAGTTATTGAAGTCGGGAGCCTGCCCGTAGAACGCGGGGGTTACTTTTCAATTTGTTGAAAGCGGGAGCCCGCCCATAGAATGGAGGTGTTATTTTTTTCAGTTATTGAAGTCGGGAGCCTGCCCGTAGAACGCGGGGGTTACTTTTCAATTTGTTGAAAGCGGGAGCCCGCCCATAGAATGGAGGTGTTATTTTTTTCAGTTATTGAAGTCGGGAGCCTGCCCGTAGAACGCGGGGGTTACTTTTCAATTTGTTGAAAGCGGGAGCCCGCCCATAGAATGGAGGTGTTATTTTTTTCAGTTATTGAAGTCGGGAGCCTGCCCGTAGAACGCGGGGGTTACTTTTCAATTTGTTGAAAGCGGGAGCCCGCCCATAGAATGGAGGTGTTATTTTTTTCAGTTATTGAAGTCGGGAGCCTGCCCGTAGAACGCGGGGGTTACTTTTCAATTTGTTGAAAGCGGGAGCCCGCCCATAGAATGGAGGTGTTATTTTTTTCAGTTATTGAAGTCGGGAGCCTGCCCGTAGAACGCGGGGGTTACTTTTCAATTTGTTGAAAGCGGGAGCCCGCCCATAGAATGGAGGTGTTATTTTTTTCAGTTATTGAAGTCGGGAGCCTGCCCGTAGAACGCGGGGGTTACTTTTCAATTTGTTGAAAGCGGGAGCCCGCCCATAGAATGGAGGTGTTATTTTTTTCAGTTATTGAAGTCGGGAGCCTGCCCGTAGAACGCGGGGGTTACTTTTCAATTTGTTGAAAGCGGGAGCCCGCCCATAGAATGGAGGTGTTATTTTTTTCAGTTATTGAAGTCGGGAGCCTGCCCGTAGAACGCGGGGGTTACTTTTCAATTTGTTGAAAGCGGGAGCCCGCCCATAGAATGGAGGTGTTACTTTTCAGTTGTTGAAGTCGGGATCCCGCCCGTAGAACGGAGGTGTTACTTTCCAATTATTGCATTTGGGAGCCCGACCGTAGAATGGAGGTGTTACTTTTCAGTTTGTTGCAGTCGGGAGCCCGCCCGTAAAACGTAGGTGTTACTTTTCAGTTGTTGAAGTTGGGAGCCTGCCCGTAGAACGCGGGTGTTACTTTTCAATTTGTTGTAGTCGGGATCCCTCCCGTAGAACGGATGTGTTACTTTTTAGTTTGTTGAAGTCGGGAGCCCGCCCGTAGAACGGAGGTGTTATT
Organism: Nicotiana glauca; assembly: GCA_026770625.1. NCBI lineage: Eukaryota > Viridiplantae > Streptophyta > Magnoliopsida > Solanales > Solanaceae > Nicotiana > Nicotiana glauca. Next base: position 8,916 of record MU684274.1, read on the forward strand.
TTTAAAGTTGTTGAAGTCGGGAGCCCGCCCGTAGAATGGAGGTGTTACCTTTCAGTTGTTGAAGTCGGGAGCCCGCCAGTAGAACGGAGGTGTTATTTTTTCAGTTGATGAATTCAGGAGCCCGTCCGTAGAATGGAGGTGTTACTTTTCAGTTGTTGAAGTCGGGAGCCCGCCCATAGAACGGAGGTATTATTTTTTCAGTTGTTGAATTCGGGAGCTCCACCGTAGAATTGAGGTGTTACTTTTCAGTTTGTTGTAGTCGGGAGCCCGGCCGTAGAACGGAGGTGTTACTTTTCAGATTGTTGAAGTTGGGAGCCCGCCCGTAGAACGGAGGTGTTACTTTTCAGTTTGTTGAAATTGGGAGCCTGCCCGTAGAATGGAGGTGTTACTTTTCAGTTGTTGAAGTCGGGATCCCGCCCGTAGAACGGAGGTGTTACTTTTCAGTTGTTGAAGTCGCGAGCCCGCCCGTAGAACGGAGGTGTTATTTTTCAGTTGTTGAAGTCGGGAGCCCGCCCGTAGAACGGAGGTGTTACTTTCAAGTTGTTGCAGTCGGGAGCCCGCCCGTAGAACGGCGGTGTTACTTTTCAGTTGTTGAAGTCGCGAGCTCGCCCGTAGAACGGAGGTGTTACTTTCCAATTGTTGCATTCGGGAGCCCGACCGTAGAATGGAGGGGTTACTTTTCAGTTTGTTGCAGTCGGGAGCCCGCCCGTAGAACGGCGGTGTTACTTTTCAGTTGTTGAAGTCGCGAGCTCGCCCGTAGAACGGAGGTGTTACTTTCCAATTGTTGCATTCGGGAGCCCGACCGTAGAATGGAGGGGTTACTTTTCAGTTTGTTGCAGTCGGGAGCCCGCCCGTAGAACGGCGGTGTTACTTTTCAGTTGTTGAAGTCGCGAGCTCGCCCGTAGAACGGAGGTGTTACTTTCCAATTGTTGCATTCGGGAGCCCGACCGTAGAATGGAGGGGTTACTTTTCAGTTTGTTGCAGTCGGGAGCCCGCCCGTAGAACGGCGGTGTTACTTTTCAGTTGTTGAAGTCGCGAGCTCGCCCGTAGAACGGAGGTGTTACTTTCCAATTGTTGCATTCGGGAGCCCGACCGTAGAATGGAGGGGTTACTTTTCAGTTTGTTGCAGTCGGGAGCCCGCCCGTAGAACGGCGGTGTTACTTTTCAGTTGTTGAAGTCGCGAGCTCGCCCGTAGAACGGAGGTGTTACTTTCCAATTGTTGCATTCGGGAGCCCGACCGTAGAATGGAGGGGTTACTTTTCAGTTTGTTGCAGTCGGGAGCCCGCCCGTAGAACGGCGGTGTTACTTTTCAGTTGTTGAAGTCGCGAGCTCGCCCGTAGAACGGAGGTGTTACTTTCCAATTGTTGCATTCGGGAGCCCGACCGTAGAATGGAGGGGTTACTTTTCAGTTTGTTGCAGTCGGGAGCCCGCCCGTAGAACGGCGGTGTTACTTTTCAGTTGTTGAAGTCGCGAGCTCGCCCGTAGAACGGAGGTGTTACTTTCCAATTGTTGCATTCGGGAGCCCGACCGTAGAATGGAGGGGTTACTTTTCAGTTTGTTGCAGTCGGGAGCCCGCCCGTAGAACGGCGGTGTTACTTTTCAGTTGTTGAAGTCGCGAGCTCGCCCGTAGAACGGAGGTGTTACTTTCCAATTGTTGCATTCGGGAGCCCGACCGTAGAATGGAGGGGTTACTTTTCAGTTTGTTGCAGTCGGGAGCCCGCCCGTAGAACGGCGGTGTTACTTTTCAGTTGTTGAAGTCGCGAGCTCGCCCGTAGAACGGAGGTGTTACTTTCCAATTGTTGCATTCGGGAGCCCGACCGTAGAATGGAGGGGTTACTTTTCAGTTTGTTGCAGTCGGGAGCCCGCCCGTAGAACGGCGGTGTTACTTTTCAGTTGTTGAAGTCGCGAGCTCGCCCGTAGAACGGAGGTGTTACTTTCCAATTGTTGCATTCGGGAGCCCGACCGTAGAATGGAGGGGTTACTTTTCAGTTTGTTGCAGTCGGGAGCCCGCCCGTAGAACGGCGGTGTTACTTTTCAGTTGTTGAAGTCGCGAGCTCGCCCGTAGAACGGAGGTGTTACTTTCCAATTGTTGCATTCGGGAGCCCGACCGTAGAATGGAGGGGTTACTTTTCAGTTTGTTGCAGTCGGGAGCCCGCCCGTAGAACGGCGGTGTTACTTTTCAGTTGTTGAAGTCGCGAGCTCGCCCGTAGAACGGAGGTGTTACTTTCCAATTGTTGCATTCGGGAGCCCGACCGTAGAATGGAGGGGTTACTTTTCAGTTTGTTGCAGTCGGGAGCCCGCCCGTAGAACGGCGGTGTTACTTTTCAGTTGTTGAAGTCGCGAGCTCGCCCGTAGAACGGAGGTGTTACTTTCCAATTGTTGCATTCGGGAGCCCGACCGTAGAATGGAGGGGTTACTTTTCAGTTTGTTGCAGTCGGGAGCCCGCCCGTAGAACGGCGGTGTTACTTTTCAGTTGTTGAAGTCGCGAGCTCGCCCGTAGAACGGAGGTGTTACTTTCCAATTGTTGCATTCGGGAGCCCGACCGTAGAATGGAGGGGTTACTTTTCAGTTTGTTGCAGTCGGGAGCCCGCCCGTAGAACGGCGGTGTTACTTTTCAGTTGTTGAAGTCGCGAGCTCGCCCGTAGAACGGAGGTGTTACTTTCCAATTGTTGCATTCGGGAGCCCGACCGTAGAATGGAGGGGTTACTTTTCAGTTTGTTGCAGTCGGGAGCCCGCCCGTAGAACGGCGGTGTTACTTTTCAGTTGTTGAAGTCGCGAGCTCGCCCGTAGAACGGAGGTGTTACTTTCCAATTGTTGCATTCGGGAGCCCGACCGTAGAATGGAGGGGTTACTTTTCAGTTTGTTGCAGTCGGGAGCCCGCCCGTAGAACGGCGGTGTTACTTTTCAGTTGTTGAAGTCGCGAGCTCGCCCGTAGAACGGAGGTGTTACTTTCCAATTGTTGCATTCGGGAGCCCGACCGTAGAATGGAGGTGTTACTTTTCAGTTTGTTGCAGTCGGGAGCCCGCCCGTAGAACGGAGGTGTTACTTTTCAGTTGTTGAAGTTGGGAGCCTGCCCGTAGAACACAGGTGTTACTTTTCAATTTGTTGCAGTCGGGATCCCTCCCGTAGAACGGATGTGTTACTTTTTAGTTTGTTGAAGTCGGGAGCCCGCCCTTAGAACGGAGGTGTTATTTTTAAAGTTGTTGAAGTCGGGAGCCCGCCCGTAGAACGGAGGTGTTACTTTCAAGTTGTTGCATTCGGGAGCCCGCCCGTTGAATGGAGGTGCTACTTTTCAGTTTGTTGTAGTCGGGAGCCCGCCCGTAGAATGGAGGTGTTACCTTTCAGTTGTTGAAGTCGGGAGCCCGTCCGTAGAACGGAGGTGTTATTTTTTCAGTTGATGAATTCAGGAGCCCGCCCGTAGAATGGAGGTGTTACTTTTCAGTTGTTGAAGTCGGGAGCCCGCCCGTAGAACGGAGGTATTATTTTTTCAGTTGTTGAATTCGGGAGCTCCCCCGTAGAATTGAGGTGTTACTTTTCAGTTTGTTGTAGTCGGGAGCCCGGCCGTAGAACAGAGGTGTTACTTTTCAGATTGTTGAAGTTGGGAGCCCGCCCGTAGAAAGGAGGTGTTACTTTTCAGTTTGTTGAAATTGGGAGCCCGCCCGTAGAATGGAGGTGTTACTTTTCAGTTGTTGAAGTCGGGATCCCGCCCGTAGAACGGAGGTTTTACTTTTCAGTTGTTGAAGTCGCGAGCCCGCCCGTAGAACGGAGGTGTTATTTTTCAGTTGTTGAAGTCGGGAGCCCGCCCGTATACCGGAGGTGTTACTTTCAAGTTGTTGCATTCGGGAGCCCGCCCGTATAATGGAGGTGTTACTTTTTAGTTTGTTACAGTCGGGAGCCTGCCCGTAGAACGGAGGTGTTACTTTTTAGTTTGTTGAATTCGGGAGCTCGCCCGTAGAACGGAGGTATTACTTTTCAGTTGTTAAAGTCTGGAGCCCGCCCGTAGAATGGTGGTGTTATTTTTAAAGTTGTTGAAGTCGGGAACCCGCCCGTAGAACGGAGGTGTTACTTTTAAGTTGTCGCAGTCGGGAGCCTGCCCGTAGAACGGAAGTGTTGCTTTTCAGTTTGTTGCATTCGGGAGCCCGCCCTTAGTACGGAGGTGTTACTTTTTAGTTGTTGAAGTCGGGAGCCCGCCCGTAGAACGGAGGTGTTACTTTTCTGTTTTTTGAAGTCAGGAGCCCACCTGCAAAACAGAGGAACACATTTCAAGATCAAGTCACAAGTCAGTAAGGCGGAAGGTCACCGACATAACAAGTTTTAATGATGGAAGTAGTATCCCCAGTGGACAGAACAAAATGATGAAACTTGTGTACAGAAAAAGCGAAAGGCTAGTGTCCTACCCAGCAGTTTTCGCAAGAAAGAAGCACCTGAGGAAACACGAGCCCACAAGAGAGCAAGACAACAAGAGCAAGTTGAAAATAGATAAGATTTGTAGTTCCTAGTTAGTCTAGATTTTGTTTTCTTTTAGCAATGGTGTAATAAGGAGATCGGTAAGCATTAGTAACTGCATGCGGCAGCAGTAACAACAAAAATCCCGGTCCTATGGTAGTCCCAGCTACCAAAACTTCCCGAACTGCATTGACCTGATTCCCTTTTAGCAAGGGATATGTAGGAGACCTTTTGAAGCAAAGGTTCGGTCAAATCTTTCAAAAAATGCTTCACACGGAGTACTCAAACGGAAAAAAAGTCGCTCGCTTTATCTTTGCACGAAAAATCTTCATTTTTCGGACAAAGAGGGGCAGTTGTAAGCACGTGAATTTTGCCCTATATGAGAAATACTCCCAAAAATCCAAAATGAAATGTTTTGTGTTGTGTGCAAGTTTTCCAGATTTTTGTGTTATTTTCCTTTTATATTTTTGCATTTGTGCGTTCATGTTTATATGTCTAAATTAATAGAAAAATACAAAATATATGTTGCGTGCACATTTAGGACTTAATTGTGTACTTTGGGATTAACTGAACCATGTTTGGTTTTTAAAAGAGCGAAAATTACAAAATATGTATTTGTTGTATTTTTGTCATTTATTGTCCGAATGTTTGATTTTGTTTGTTAATCTTGTGTGTTATTTGTTATTAAGGGTTAATTAATATTTTGTAGTATAATTTTGATGTTACAATTTAATGAAGAATTTTTTGTTAATTAGAAAATGAAAGAAAAAAAAAGAAGAAATGAAAAATGTGAACAAAATCAGACCTGGGCCATCATTCTTGGACCCCAAAGTCAGGCCCAAACGATCAGATGACCCAACCTAATTGCCTGATCTCTCAGACCAACCAAACGACGCCATTTCAGTGTCTTAAATCTGGACCGTTGATTAAACATATCTAACAGTCCAGTTCAGTCCCACCGTTGGTTGAAACGGCGCCGTTTCAGGTGGTCATATCTGCACCATCCATTCCTATTGATCTAACGGTCCTAAGCTTCCAGTTCAACCCGGTCCATCTCACCCGGGTCGACCCAGTCTCTTAATGAGACCAAACGTTATCGTTTCCCTTTAATAAAATGATCCAGGCCGTTGATCATGATTGATCCAATGGCCAAGATCAATCGCACCCTTTCCTATATAAGCCTAATCTCTTACCTAGCCCCCCCCCCCAAATCCAAACACCCCCTCCCTTCCCTGTTCGTCGTCTCTCTCTCTAAGATGAGCTGAGAGCAAAACCCTAGCCGTCTTAGGTTACCTTCTCCTGAAACCCGACGGCAACAACGCTGCCGGTCACCAGATTAACACCCTTAAGCCACCCAACTACCCTGAACACGAATCCATGAACTGTTTGCTTCGAATCATCCTCATACTTCTCGAATCTTCATTTTAAGATTCGAGCAGAACTCGACTCAACCCCAACAAAGCCCAAACTCACACCAGACATCCCCCTGACTTCCCTTGTTACCAAACCACTCTTGGTTTGGTTCGAATATCGCTAGAAACTTTCGAACCCCAAATCGAACGTAAGAGCCCTAGAATTTCCAAGCCATGGAATCTGTCCAAATTAAAGGAAGATTTGGGGTCTAGTCGACCTTAGTCGAAGTGTTCTCAATTGAGAACACTCGATTAAGGTTCGTTCGACCTCAAAGGTGTTCGAGTCTGAGTTCAAACCTGGGTCGTCTAGATTTTGAGTTTTTGAGGTAATTTTTCCTTTCCCTTTGTTATATTGTGTTCTATTAATATCTGTTTGTGAGTCTAGTTTAGTTTAAATGATTTTTCAATTTTTGTATCAATTATTTTGTCCATAATATGTGTTATAAACTATATAGTTGATTTGATAATGTCGTCGAATAGTTAGTTTTATAAGTCCCCCGTTTGGTCCAAGGCATGGAATCGCCTTATTGGTCTGTTTAATCTGTGTTTTGTTGTTAATTGTATCTGTCGTGATCTGTATGGTCGATTAAATAAGTGTCATCAATTAAATTTTCTTGAGAAACTGAAGAAGCATGATAATAGGCCATCTTGTTCATTCCAATATGATTACCAACTTGCTTCTTTTTGTGTGTTAAACTTGTGCTGAGATGCCCTGATTGGAACTACTTCAATCCTTGCTTGCATATTCAACTCCCCGTTTGATCATTTCGTTTGAGTTGGTCAGGATTGGTTCCCAATATGACCAATTCATTCCATCTGATTGACACCCCTTTTGTGATCTGATTTGTGAGTTTGAATCACTGTTTGAACTTAGGTTATGAATTGGTTATGGCTGTAGATAGACCAACCAGAAAATCAATTTTGGGTTTGAACTTATATAGGTTCTAACATCAGATTAATAAGGCTTAGGGTAATATAGTAATTTCTATAGGGTTAAAGGGTAATTTTAGGAATCAACAGGGTTATAATAAGTGTAAGTTTAAGGGTCTGCCTATTGGGTCATTAGTTACCCTTAATTTAATACCAGTGGGGAACCAAACATGATAGTATGGGAATTAATATGAATACTATAATAGCCCATAACTTTGATTGAAACAACAAGGGGCAAAACATGTAATTGTGGGGAACCAAATAACTTGAAAAGAGAAAAGAGATAAGAGTGGGGATTTAGAGGGGATGGGCAGAATGTTCTTGATGGTTTTGAGGTTTAGAAAGTTGTGTTTTCAGCATGCCTGTTAAGTATAAATAGAAGGAATTTTGGCAGAACAAGGGCTAGTCTTTGAATCTTAGAGGGTCAGTTATCTTAGAGAGTCTAGGCTGAATTTTACACTAAAAGTTCAGTTAGTTTGAGAGTGTTTCTGCTCGTATAAAATTTTACACTATTTAAGCTCGTATGGACTGTCATGGACTGTTTTAACTTGTAGCTATTTAGCAATAACTTTAGTATAGCTATCACTCATCTCAGTTTAGCATTCTTCTGATCAAAGCATTTAAAATCTAAAAAAATAGTTTGAGGTTACAAGTATGTGATGGCCACGTCCAGTTTAATTGTGGGCTAAACATGCATCTCGAGCATTTTTGTATTGCACTAATTAATATCAGCAAACTTGTCATGAAGGTCGACTCTTTCGTCTCATTGAGTTCATTGTTTCAGCGTAAGTATTAATAGTTGTAGGTTGGTAGTTAATATCAACAATTTGGCTTAAATCAAGTAGGCACTACACCAACCGGAATCAATACTATAGCGAGAATGAGCAACGGTAGGGAATTTAAAGCTTAAGGTGGTTTGCAACATGTTTAGGACCACGTTAATACGTAATCTCAATTTATGGGCCCGAAACCTTCGAGTTAATGTTAATTGCTAATTGACTTTGGTAGTGAATTCAGCAGGGTGTTGCAATCAATTGATTCACGTTTCAATTTAGTGTGAAGATCTCTGTTTACTAGCTTAGTTCCCATGATTGAGGTTTATTTCCTTTAATGCACGGTCCCAGTTCCAGTTCCACTTCACTTTACGTTGTGTCTAGGCCAAGGCCTGCAACCAGCTACTCTTTTGACGCAGCCTCGAGTGCAATTTTCCTCATGGTTAGTTTTAATCCAGTAATTAATGGACTAGGGTTCTTTCTTTGTTCTTAGAGACATACAAACAAATAGCAAATCGTAGTCACTTTTAGGTTGGCCTTTTTAAATAATAAACGAGATGAGCCTCGCCAAATAGAACACACAAATTACGGGGCCCTTGTAATTGTATATATATTAAAAGTACTTAGACTTCGAGATGGGCCGTTTAGAGAATTGCACGGCCTTCCCCAAAGTAATAACACGTTAGATTCTTTAGGCGCGTATTTTAATAACATTACCTCCCTAAACTCGGGTGTACATTTATGTGACCCAAATCCAAATCTCAACGAAGTCGAAATGTGTCGATAATCAAGGGTACATTGATAGTGACGTGGTTCGAGATGCATTTCCATGACATTGTAATTCTTTTAAAAAATAATGAATGAGACGAGCCTCGACAAATAAAAATACTTAGGCTGCGGGGCCCTCTATATGTGTTTGTAAAATTACTTAGATTTCGGGATGTTCTGTTTAGCAAAATTTTACGGCCTTACCCCAAATAATGATACGCTAGTTGCTTTAGGCGCGCCTTTAATAATTCACTTTCTTAAACTTGGGTGCACATTTATGTGACCCAAATCCAAATCTCAACGGAGTCGAAATGTATCGATAGCCACAGGTACATTGATGTGACATGGTTCGAGATACGTTTTTACAACGTTGCGATTCTTGGTTAAAATAATAATAATATTAAAAGCGGTTAAAGGTTAAAATTTGCACATAAGTTAAAGCATGTTATAAATAAGATAAATAAGCCAAATATGACAGTTGAGCGACTGTGCTAGAACCACGGAACTCGGGAATGCCTAACACCTTCTCCCGGGTTAACAAAATTCCTTATCCGAATTTCTGGTACGCAGACTGTTAAATAGAGTCAAAACCTTTCCTCGATTCGGGATTCAAACCGGTGACTTGGGACACCATAAATCTCCCAAGTGGCGACTCTGAATCTCTTAATAAACTAATCCCATTTTGATTGTCCTTTAGTTGGAAAAACTTCGTTTACCACGCCATTCGCGGGGTGCGGTAGCGCCGAAAAAGGAGATGTGACACCCACTACCGGGTGAATAGATACCAGCATCTGCACGCAAGATGCAGAGAGTAAAGTGAGTACTCCAACTCCGTGAGTAATAAGGGTAAATAACAATTAAGCAGTAAGAAATCACGTAAAGCAAACCATCATTCTATATAAGAGCAGTGAAAAGCCCTTTGAGAGAAAGCAGTGAAGCTGTAAAACCTTTAGAAATCTCTTAGCTCAATTTAAAACCTCTTTTAAAAATGACTTTTCAGCAGTTATGCAAATGAATGCAAAAACAAATAGTGCAGATAAGCACAAAAGTTCGCCTCTCGGGCATCGATTATCAGATAATACCAGAACAATAGGTGAATATAATGGCAGACAAATGAAATAAGGTAAACACATCAAACAATACCGGTACCGCTGCGGCGTGCAGCCTGCTCCACATATCGCTGAGGCATGTAGCCCGCTCCATTTAACATTGACGACACTCACTAGGGGTGTGCAAACTCGGGGAGGGGCCCCTTACGGCCCAACGCAATATCAAGCCATCTCGTGGCATCAAATCTAGGCCATCAACCTCATATCAGTATTAGTATATCACTATTGTGGCGCACAACCTGATCCATAAGTATCCTCACAATACAGGCCCTCGACCTTACTCAGTCAACAAAAATCACATAACCTACTCGGGCAACAATAAAGCATGATGCTCAGCCCAAAATATTTTATAGAAATATCATTTCGAGTGTTTAAGGCATAATAACTTGGCTGAGCTTAAAATAGTGGAAAATACACGACTGAGTTCAAATATATAATTAAATCGGTGAGGAATTATCAACAACAAATCCCTGAAGGATTCAATAGCTGGCACAAAGCCCAAATATGGCAATCAGCCCAAATTATGATCATAGCAAGTAATTTTAGTCAAATACGCAGTAAATTCATCAAGCGGGATGTACCAAGTCACAATCCCCAATGGTTCTCTACCCCACACTCGCTACCCGACGTGCAAGTCACCTCAATACAGCACTACGATGTGCAAATCCGAGGTTTCAAACCCTCAGGATGTCATTTACAATCATTACACACCTCGAACCGACAAATTCTCTAGCTCGCGACGCCTCTGCCCCTCAAACCAGCCTCCATGCGCGTTGAATCTGTCTAAAATCACAACGAATATGTCGCATTATCCTAAAGAGACAATACCCAATCGAAAGCAATCAAAAAATATCAAAATTCATGAATTGACAAATCCCGAGCCCCAGGCCCACGTCTCAAAACTCAAAAATTTTTACACCAACGGGTTCCTTATCTTGCCACGAGTCCATACATACCAAAAACTCTCATCGGACCACAAATGTCCCCTCAAATCCCAAATATAGAAATTTCAAACTCAGGCCCTAATTTCTTACAATTTGGCTAAATTCTCAAGGATTTAAGGATGATTCTACAATAAAAATCATGTTTTTAACTCATAAAACTTACCTTCAACCGATCCCAGTTGAAACTCTCTTCAATCCCTGTCCAAAAGCTCTCAAAAATGCCCAAAAAGGGTGGAAAAATGGGTTGAGTTTGCAGATGAAATGTTTATAACATTTTGCCCAGATCACTATAACTAACCTTATGCGATTGCATTCGAGCTGCTGCGATCTCATAGCACAAAATTTCCAGGGTCTCAAATTACCCTATGTGATCACAACAGGCACTCTGCGATCGCAGTGCATTACCAAACAACACTGTGCGATTGCAATACTTCCCATGCAATCGCATAGCACAACCAAACAGCCCCTATAATTCCTTCTATGCGATCGCAATCCTTGCAATGCGATCACATAGAGCAAAATTGCTCTGCACTGACTGTTGCATTCCTGCAGCATTTTCCAACATCAAAAATTCTCGTTAGCCATCCGAAATCACCCCTAGGCCCCCGTGACCTCAACCAAAAGTGCCAACATATCTTACAACATCATTCAAACTTGCTCCAATCATCAATACACATCAACTAACACCAAAATCATCGAATTACATCGAATTCAAGCCTAAGTTCTTTTAAAACTTCCAAAACACGCATTCGATCAAAAACCTAACTAAACCACGAATGACATGAAATTTTGTACAAATATCCCAAATCACCTAACGGAGCTACAGAAACTCTCGGAATTTCATTCCGACTCCCGGATCAAAATATCATCTATCAATCAAAAATCGCCAAAATACTTACTTCGCCAATTCAAGCCTAATTCTACATCGGACCTCCAAAATCACTTCCGGTCACACTCCTAGTCAAAAATCATCCCCCGAAGCTAACTAAATCATCGAAATTCACATCCGAGCCCTCTAACTTATAAGTCAATGTTCGGTTGACTTTTCCAACTTAAGGCTTCTTAGAAGACACTAAGTGTCTCATTTCTTATTAAAAACCAGTTCAAATCAACTTGATTATACAAGATATGGATAATGAAGCACAAGGAAGCTGAAAATGGGAATATCGGTGCGGTAACTCATGAGACGGGTCGGGTCGTCACATCCTCCCCAACTTAAGCAAATGCTCGTCCTCAAGCGTACTCAGAGTTGTTTTAAAAGCCAACCAATCACTGGATACCCTTACCATGCATATACCAGGGTGATCCCACATCACCCTATCTCATATAGGTCCGACAACACATTGCAACTGAAATTTTGCAATCCCATCTAGCCCATAAGATATAGGACCACATTTCTACTTTTTAAAATCTTTAATATGATCAGAATCCCATATTTATACTTTGAATAAGCCCTAACAAGCTGTAATAACCCTTACCCGCAACCTCAGGTGCAATTACATAACATAACACATAACTCAAACGCTCGCAGTGATAACTCCCATTAACGGCAACTGCACACAAGGCCTGAATACAGGTAGAAAACTTCTTAACAACTAAAGTTTCTTTCTAATACTTTTACATATACTGCAACTGATAACTAAAACACGCAGTAAGCCATCACCATTTCTCAGATCAACTATTAATGGAACCACTTCTCCTTTGGCAAATACTACATCAATTTTCTGAGTCGAAGCTCGATATTATCCTTCCAACATACTGTAATCGAATATGATCGTGCTCATTAAAGATCCCAACGATCTCATCTAATCAACACAATACTCTGGTGATATTACACATTAATACAGTACTAAGCCACAACTCGCACAATACACACACCAATAAGCGACAGTCCGAACATACTCAATTCATGAAAATGACTCAGATGAAAGAGCTGTACTTCAAGCTCTCCAGTACCACCACAACATAAGACGGAAAACCCGTCTCCCATCATAGATACAGAACACACGGATCTAACTCGCAATATCATACATCCGCATATCTTCGCCCCAATGTGTGACCTCATCCAGTATGAACTGCTTAGGCAATAGGCCACCCCGTACATAATCAAAAGTCTCATATGATACCTCAAAGTGCCGATAGGCTACCGATTAAAACGTGGTACAAAAAGGAAGACGAACTCTGGAAGGAACTGCCTAACTCACGCACTAATACGTGCTTTCCTTATAAAAATAGGAAGCAAGGCATTCAAAAATAGCATATAGGAAACTATGTTCAATGTCACACTGTTGCGGCACGCAACCCGCTCCAAATAACACACTCATGGAAGTGTTCCACCCGTTCCACACATAAAACTCACCCAAAGAGGTGTACATCGATCTAAATTGCTCATTAATATAAAATACCGAATTTCGGTCACAAGCACGCTAAGTGCATAATACCGTCCGTGAGGGGACATATAGCTCTATAAGCTACCAAAACTCAAGCTCAACTGAGATGCGATATACAATCTGAATCTCGAGAGCCATTTTGCTCATAAACATCATTTCTACGTGGATCCTCAATACATAAGCATTTTCTCAAACTGTCTCACAACTCATACGGAGCAGTGTATCACTGCATAAAATATCTGACAACGAAATAACACCCTGACTCCTCCTCCATAAGGAGCGCATCACTAAAATGAACCCATTTGGCCTGGCATAGAGACCATATTCACATTTGAATCCATCCACTGACCTCAAGCCGATTATGATCACACTGAACAAGGCTAATTACCTTTCAAAGGTCCCTAACAACTCATCTTCCGCTCGTAATACATAAGAACATCCATCAAAGTCGGAGAAATCATATGTAGTCCACAACTCAATAGACTGAGTGCCCTCCAGGCATATTTTCTCAATTCAACGATATTATCACAACCTTCATACTTGGTTCAAGTATTCAATCAATCATGTGACTATCTACCATACTTACACAATCTTCTTATGGGACACCCTCCCACAACCTACCATTACGAATAACTGGGTCGTACCTCCAAACCACCAACCGCACTAACGCTGGAAAGCGATCAATAATCATTAACTAGGGTGCAAAACCTTTTCGCAAAACACCGTTCTCAGGTGACGCTGAAGACAATACTGATTTACCTTAAACATCGAGACCTCTTCCCTGCTCATCCGAGCTCGTGACATCCTTGCCTATACCGAGTTATTACTCCTATCTTCACTTCAAATTCCATACCACTCATTGAACCCAACATGCCAACATACGATAGAACATGCTCTTCATCACAGCTTCGGAACCATTATTAGATTACCACTTCATCATATAAAACTTTCCACTTAACTCACTTCAGGAGAACCATAGCAATACATAGGTAACTTTTCATAACCGTAGTATATGCAATTCTCTAAATAGTGGTCCAACCCACCATGACCCTTTCGGGATCTTCCTATACGTAACAAGCCCATAATAATGGAATACTCTTGATTAACATAAATTACGACAGACGGCAGGCCTCACCTGTACCGCCACAAATCACACGCAAAACTTGATCCTGCTGAAGGAATTGATCTCTACCACCAATATGCCAACAGATATATGGCTAACCAATCCATCTTCGTTCGACTTACCCTGATTGCCCTAGGAATAATAGTAACTGCATTCAACATATAACATCATCCATCCGCACTCATCCCGAGTGACTTTGAATCACGAGACCATATTATCTCACATCTCATGAACCATTTCGTACCTTAAAACTGCTACATCGTAAGTCAAAACATCATAGAACATTCTACGAATTCCAAACCATTGTCTGCACCTTCCTGACAATGCTATATAGAAGCCCATAATTGATATAGAAATTACACATCTTGACCTATCCCAATGGAGACTCAGTTCTAATCACATATACAAACTCAAGACACCCAATTGTCACATGAAGAATCTCGAACCCATTAGTACCATTCTCGAGAGTCATTTACTCCGTTTGACTTCATTTACCCTGATCCAATGAACAGAACCACCCATAATTAACTGCAATTTAACCCGATCAATAGAACCGAACAACCAGTGGTTCATTGGAACTTTTGACACTATAACATATAACCTTAACTTAGTCAAAATTTTTCCTTTTCTCGAGCCATACTTGGGCTCAATCTCCGCAAACCAGAACTGATTCACTAGCACGCCTCAAACTGGAACCAACATAGAACATAGCCGTGCAATCAGCTAATCAATAGCAACTCCCCAACTTGGCTCGAAGCCATATATCGAAACACACACCATAACTCATAACGCGTATAATTTATTTCTTATACAATACTAAAGTGAGATTAACTAAATCCTTCATAAGCTCATGAAACACAAACCATCTGGTACTTAAGATCTTCTGCAAATCTTGTATTCACTCGTATAGTAGTTAAATCCACTCTCTTGAGCGATCCAAAATTTAAATTTCAACATATATATCTCACTAGTAAATGGGATCTTCTAACGTACAACATAAAGAACACACAACTCTGAACACTCTGCAGAAGATAACCCACATGTCTTGGCTCAAACTAACATTTCTATATTTACCTTCCACCGTCATCCATATTACACAGTCACTCAGTCTTCCTGAGTCAGAACTCATAATGCAACATGAAATTTACTTTACTCCCAACTAGGAGTGTTGAAAAGATTCTTCACACGCCCATACACTTGATAGATCATTTATAATCCAGTAGACCTTCCTCGTCACTTCCAAGTCATATAGATACCTCTCGCAGTAATAACATACTTATTGTCACACCTCCTTTTTACTACACCCGCAAGGGCATAAAGGAGTTTTTCAAATTAAAGGACAATCAAAAATGGATTTATTTATTAAGATTCAGAGTCGCCACTTGGGAGATTAATGGTGTCCCAAGTCACCGATTGAATCCCGAATCGAGGAAATTATTAACCCTGTTTAACAGTCCGCGATCCAGAAATCCAAGTAAGAAATTTTATTTAACTCGGGAGAAGGTGTTAGGCATTCTCTGGTTCCATGGTTCTAGCACAGTCGCTCAACTGTCATATTTGGCTTATTTATTTGATTTTAGTACATGTTTTAACCTGTGTGCTTTTTAACTTTGAACCGATTTTAATATTTTTATTTTAAGAGAATTGCAACATCGTGAAAACATGTCTGGAATCGTGTCACATAAATGCACCCGCAATTTTTGACACATTTCGACTTCGTTGAGATTAGGATTTGGGTCACATAAATGTGCACCCGTATTTAAGAAGGTAAAATTATTAAAAACATGCCTAAAGTGTTTAACGCATTATTATCTTTGGGGAAGGCCGTGAAATTCACTAAACAGACCATCCCGAAGTCTAAGTATTTTGTATAAACATTTATCGAGGGCCCCACAATTTATATGTTTTATTTGGCGAGGCTCGTCTCGTTATTTAAAGGCAGATCCTAAAGTGAACTATGATTTTCTATTTAATATTGTCTCTAACATGGCCTTAATTATTTATTATGGTGCAAGCACTACTATATTTAAGTCCTTGACTTTCGTTCAAAATCCAGCAATGCCTTTACGCTTCAAGCTCAACCCAGTAAGAGTAAGATACTGTTAATTGCAAATTGGGCTTCAACAGATAGCCTTTAGGCCCAAGGTTATCATTCAGGTTTTAACAAAGGGCAATTGGACAAACCAAGAAACTTATTCTGGAGTTAGCAACATCCAAATAATTATACACATTTCCCATTATGAAATTATTGGAGCCTAGAAATGAATAGACAAAATGAGTCAGTCACCCTTTTTTATGCCAAGCGTACGTGATATCAAGCAATTACAAGTATGATATTTCCAAACTTAAACAAACTCAAACATTCTGATGTTTCTACTTTGATTGAATTTCATCACCAACTGACTACCTAATCTGGAATCAAACACATGAATGTTAAAACAAATCTTAGCACTAATTGATGTGGTGAAACAAACCAACAACTGAACAAATTCTATTGAGCTATCTGATAGGATGTTAACCTGATCATAACAGTTCAGCAGTCCCTAGTTACAGTCCATATATATATCTATTGTTCATATAATACAAAACAAATATGATTAGCTAAACAAATGAACTAAATTAACTATGTCTAATACTATTCGAAGCTTAACATTCCAAAGTCCATGACAATTCAAAATAGTTCAATTACAGTGGTCAGACAATTGTATCACCAGGAAATTTATCTAAACATATTATCAAACGTTAGAATTGCAATTCCAGCCGAAATTTGCCTCAATTTCATTTAGTGTTTTTCAGCAGGAGATGATACATTGGGCCAGGATTGAAATGTGTACCTGGAGGATAGAATGTAAAACAAATCAGGGATCAACAACAGAAATTGAATGATCAATAGCAGCTCAAAATCGAAGTCACAACCCACAAATGTTATCAAAATTAACCCAGAGATGAATTGTAGAAACACAACACTAATAGATAACCAAAAATTGCTTGACTGAACCCAAAACTCACTCGAAATTAACCAATACACTTCAGAAATTCTTCAGCAACTAGAAGAGATCAGAACTCAAAATTCATCTATAAAACGCAATGCAACAGTATTTTTTTGATTTTTCTACTGTTTTCATTTTTTTTTTGGTTTTTGAATTTTAATTTCAAGTTTCACATCTAGAAAACTAAGAGAATACTTTTGGGGGTAATTTTAGAGGTGTTCCCAAAATTTGTTCATGAAGGCAAAGGGGATTGCCTTTTATAGGCAAATTTCAGGGGGAAACTTCTAGACCGCCTCACCCTTTTTCCCCCTATTTTATTTTAGCTTTTATCCCCTAGTCCCTAATTTACTGACTTCTTTTCCAAGTTATCCTACTATATTTCATGAAATTGCAAACTGAATCCTATTCTAGAGTATTCTAGAACTTCCAAATTCTGTTACTATCCTATTCCCTAAGTAAAATGCCCTTAATGCCCTTTTACTTACTCTTGGAATTACTAACCTAGTTGAACCAAACCCCAAACCTGTCACCTT
Source organism: Nicotiana glauca (assembly GCA_026770625.1). Classification (NCBI taxonomy): domain Eukaryota; kingdom Viridiplantae; phylum Streptophyta; class Magnoliopsida; order Solanales; family Solanaceae; genus Nicotiana; species Nicotiana glauca. The sequence continues at coordinate 26,334 of MU684274.1, forward strand.
AGTTAAGAGGTGACCTTAGTTACTTGCTAAAACCCAAGCTTATTCAGCTATAACCAAATTAATTAAGAACCAAACGAGCATGGACAAACAGAACCCAATAACAACAGATTAAAATTGAATACTAACTAAACAAGTTAAAAAAGATTAAAATCTATGCCACTGAATTAAAATCGCATTCAAACAAAGACTAAACCATTTATCAAAAATTACAAACACAGGATCAAATCACAAGAATAGAATTGCTTTGTTGTTTTTTAACCACTTAATAGTCTAATTAGGTCAACACTCCAAGATTATAGTATTCAGGCTCAACAACGGAATTTAAAAATAGAAACAGAAAATGAACAAACAATAGCTACCAATTGAACACATCTAGGTGGAATTCATACTAAGGGGCGAAGGAGAAGAGCAAAAGTTTTTCTTTAAAGAAAAGAGGATAGAAAGTTGAATTAGAAGAAACAAATAAAAAGAAAAAAAAAAAGAGAAAACTCACCATCTGGGCTCATACTTAGGTGAAAACCCCTAGCACGCTTTAATCTTCAATTGAACTTCAAAGTTGGACCTCAGATTCAACATTAGAAGGGATCGTAGGGTTTTCGAAGGATGAAATGAGGGATTCATGATGAGGGAGGTTTGGTGACTTTGGGGTGTAAGTTTGGTGGGATTTGGGTGGCGGTGCCGCCGTATACGGTGGTGGCAGCGCCTAGGGTTTGGAAGATTTGGGGTGATTGGCTAGGCTTTGGAGGAAACCAATGTCGGATCTATGATGAAGAGGGTGAGAAGAACGTATGGTGAATCTTTGGACGTCATTGGGGGTTGGCCGCCGGCGGCGGAAGGCGAAAGGCGGAAGAGGGGTGGTGTTATACCGGCGTTACGGGGGG
>MU684274.1:28651-83075 GCA_026770625.1 Nicotiana glauca
GGGGGGTACGAGGAGGATAAAAATGTTTTAGGGTTTATGTTAATTTTGGATAGTTTTATTCAAATTTAATTGCTAATCAAGGGTCGTCAGATGAGAACAAATGAATGGCCAAGATCAATTCGTCACTTATAGGCTCAAAACGACGTAGTAGCCTCCCCATACTACGTCGTTCCATGAGTCCTAGAGAGGTGGGGTGTGGACCGGGTAATTGGGCTTGGACGGGTGATTGTGAACGTGTAATAAAATTGGGCTGGGGGAAATTGTAATTACAAAAGCACAATCTAATGTCCATAGAAACAGCCCTCTCTTTTTAATATTTTCTGGTTTTTCTTTTTATTTCTTTTCCGGATTTTCCCCCCTTTTTTCATTTGTGCTTCACATTTTTCTGATTTTGTAAAAATGCAAAAAAGTTAAAACAAAGACCTAATATATTATGAAAATTATGCTAATTAATTCCTAAAATGGTTTAAAATCTATTTCACGACCAACCTAACAATTAACAATTAAAAATGTAAAAGTGGGATATTTTTGTTATTTTATTTGTTTTCAAGCATTTTTAACTACTAATTAATACTAAAATGTAAAATTAAACCCTAAATGCAAATCTCAAGTATAATTTTTATATTTTCACATGCATTAAAATGCACAAATAAAATGAAACAATTAACCGAAAGCAACACAAAATTCACAAAATTGTAAAATAATGAAAGAAATTATTTTGTTTGAATTTTTTGGGAATAATTCATGTAGGGCAAAAATCACGTGCTCACAGCTGCCCCTTTTTGCCCAGAAACACGAAGAGTTTTCGTGTAAAGATAAGTGAGCAGAAATAAATGATTTTTTGCCCGTTCGAATATTCCGTGTGAAGCATTTTTGAAAAGTGTCTGACCGAACCCTACTTCAAAGATTTCCTACATATCCTTGGCTAAAAAGGAATCAGGTCAGTGTAGTTCGGGAAGATTTGGTAGCTGGGACTACCAGAAACTGTGATTTCATTGCTATTGCTGCCACTACTGCTCGCTGACCTCCTTATTACACCAGGTCAAAATAAAAAGAAGCTAGCCTAAGCCATGATCTATGAATTACAAGAATAGTCCTATCTATGTCTTCAAACTTTCTCTTGTATTGCCTTGAACTTGTATTCTTCCGCTGGAATTCTTGCGTTGTTGCCTTGTATTGTGATCATATATGTTTTACCATTCCTCTGAATGATGCTTGATTGCTGAAATTTGACATATGTGCCTCTGTTCTCCAGGCGGGGTCCTGACTGCTGGAACTTGAAAAGTATTCTCTTGTTCTCCAGGTGGGCTCCTGACTTCAACAACATAGACAAACAAAGAAAATTTCCTGCCCCAGTTTGGTGGCTGGGCACATCTGTTTATAAAATATAAAAAATTAAGAGTTAAGATTTGAATTGTACTTCTCATGTTCTCCAGGTGGGCGCCTGACTGCTAAAACTTTGAAATGTATTCCCTTGTTCTCCGGGTGGGCTCCTAATTTTGACAAAATAAACAAACAAAGAAAATTTTCTGCCCCAGTTTGGTGGCGGGGCAGATGCATGAGTTGTTACTTAAGCTATTGATACGATGGTGAGAGCAAAACTAAAGACTTGATTGGCATGTACGTCCCTTGCGAGTAAAACTATTTGACTAAGATTTTTATACTAGGAGAACATTCATCAGACTAGGTTTTCTGTTATCTTAGGAGAAAGATTTATCAGACTAATATGCCGACCCTAGGAGAAAAGTTATCGGACTATGTTTTCTATCTTAGGAGAGAGACTCATCAGACTAAGATTTTGACTATAGGAGAAGATTCATCAGACTAGGTCTTTTGTTATCTTAGGAGAAAGATTCGTCAGACTAAGATGTGGATCCTAGGAGACGGTTCCTTAGACTAGGGTTTTTGCTATCTTGTTATCCTAGGAGAAAGTTTCATCAGACTAAGATGCAGACTCTAGGAGAAAATTCATCAGACTAGGTTTTTATCTTAGGAGAGAGACTCATCAGACTAAGATTTTGACTCTAGGAGAAGATTCGTCAGACTAGGTCTTTTGTTATCTTAGGAGAAAGATTCGTCAGACTAAGATGTTGATCCTAGGAGAAGGTTCCTCAGACTAGGATTTCTATTTCGTTATCTTAGGAGAAAGATTCGTCAGACTAAGATTTTGATCCTAGGAGAAGGTTCATCAGACTAGGATTTTGATTCTAGGAGAAGGTTCATCAGACTAGGTCCATTTTTGTTACCTTAGGAGAAAGTTTCATCGGACTAAGATGCAGACTCTAGGAGGCGGTTCCTCAGACTAGGGTTTTTCTATATTAGGAGAAAGATTCATCATACTAAGACGTTGATCCTACGAGAAGGTTAATCAGACTAGGGTTTCTATTTTGTTATCTTAGGAGAAAGATTCGCCAGACTAAGATGTGGATTTGGAGAAAAATCGATCAGACTAGGCCTTTTATCCTAGGAGTAAACATTGTGAAAAGTAATGGAAAAGGTCAATGATTTGAGAAACTTCCCTTTTGTCGGTTCTCCTCTTCTTCCTTTTCTTTTTATTTCCTTTCTTATTCCCTTACTATTGAACCAACTTGCTTGCACTACTTTGTTCCTATTTCGAACAAAGAAAACTTGTGAGTTAAAAATATGGTGGTTGGTTTGTGGCCTTGAACTTCGAGGGCGGCCCGATATCCTCCATTTGTTGCATTGCATGAATTGGCATCTCCCCAATACTCATGTCTTATACGAATCCCACAGCATGTTTATTATCCCCGCTTCATGTATTTGATGTTCTTCCTTGACTTAACAACTGGTTTTGGCTTTAAGTCTATTGTTCCTTCACGTACTATGATGACTGATTCCCACTCGAAGATCTTGCTTGTTTATTGACTAACCACTTCCTTTATTACCCTTAATATGAAGAATATCTCTGATCCGTTCACCAAACATCCTCCATATGTTGCATTGTTCCTGAATTGATAGTACCACGCCCTTATATTTCACACAAATCCCAAAGTATGTTGATTGTGGCCAACTCATTGTGCCTACTATTTTCTACTGAATTGACGCCTTGATGTGTTCACCAGATCCCGTTTTGTTCAATTGGAAAGCTGGTGGCAGGTTTTAAAGTCATTTCTCACTTGTTATAACCAAACAAACTCAGGACGAGGGAGTAAAACAAGGTAGGAGGAATAGAGTAGAGGATAATGGAAAGAGACGATTCCTAACAAGAAACCTACAGAGTAGCAACCCATCGGATATGGATACCGACTCTAACGACCTTGACATGCACCTGCAGCCTACTCTGTTTTAGCAAATCTGATGTTTGGCTTTTGTTGTACCTTTTCATCGTGAAACTGGGCTTCAATGCTCCACTTGCTTGATCTGACTCACCATCCTTAGTTGACTTGTGGCGCCTATAGGGTTTTTACCATCAAGCCTCTCTCATTTTGGCCTTCCTCTCATCTCACCATCGCCTTATGGTGCCCGTGAAGGTTTTTACCAATAAGACTCTCTCATTTTTTATTTCTCTCAGCTTTCATCGCCTTACAGTGCCCGTGAGGGTTCTCATCAACAAGACTCTCTCATTCTTCGTTTCCCTCGTTTGGATTGGAGTGCTGCCCCTAATATGATTCGCCTTTTATTGCTTGACTCGGCATTTCTCGAAGATTGATCAGAAGGTATTTCTTTGGACCATAACACGAGATTTTGGATAAGGTTGGAAGAAAAGGGTATTAAAGGCTCAAAACAATTTCATCATGGGTTCAAAATTACAACTTTCGGAATCGGATTTTCCACAACAACCATAACTTCTGCCCCAACTTCTTTCTTGAAGGAGTTTGGACTTTTATTTTGGTGTGACTGAACCTCAGAGAGAGGCTGCCTACGTACCTTTTCGGGATCAAGTCAAACGTAGTTCAGGTCATAGAATTACTCCATTGTTGCGATCTTCCCTTTCTTCCCCTTTTCTTTTCTTTCTTTTCATTTATTTTCTTCTCTTTTCTTTTCTCTTCTTTTCACTTCTTTTCTTTTATTTTCTTTTCTTCATTTTTCTTTTCTTTTTCCTTTATTTTTATTTTTCTTTTCTTTTGGACTATTCTTCTTATTTCTCCGTTGATCTTTCTTACTCGTACTTTCGTGTTTTCTTATTGATTCTGAAAGAGGGGTACGAAAGAAAGTAAAATAAAGATCAAAAGGGGTAACAAAGGATATGTTTGGATAGCAGAACAAAATGCCTTCATTATTTCAATCTTAAAAATATGCCAAATACAAATTACACAGTTTAATCAAGCTGAGGAAAACACACATAGCACCTTTTGATTGATTCACATATTCGCCTTCTATATTTGTCAATTACCTAGAACCATTGGACAACAATCTCGGTACCATGAACGGTCCCTGTAGACTTGGGGCAAACTTGCCTTTGGCTTCAAGCCGATGCGGCATGATGCATTTCAACAGTATTTCTTTATGTCCTATCTGCCCCCAGTTTCACTTGCTTTGGGCTCGAAGTGATCTCAAAATGCCTTTACTTATTTCCCTTGAATGTTCTTACGTCTTCAATATTATTGCATTGCTTCATTACTAACCTAACTTTTAAAATAGCCTGAGAATTATGTGTGCATGTCATGTCACTAGAACCAGTATAAAAAGAATTGTAAAAGGAGAAGGGAACTAAATAAAATGAATAGAAATGGCGGGAAACAGAGAGTTGCATTATACTGACGGTGAAAGGGTTTAAACAACAAAACAAGCAAACTAGACTAGTTACAACTCTTGAACAAACCTAGACAACACTAACAAGCTATTATGACTAGACAAACAAGGAAAAGTGAAAGGATAGAAGGGTTTGGATTACAAGACCATATCCGGATTACAACCTGAACATAACCCGGATAATAGAAATGGCAACAAAATAAACCACCAAAACTCCACTCTAGCTAACCAGGAAATGGAGCGTCTTCCCAACCATAAAACTCGACACCTTAGCCACTGGATTGCCCATCAAAATTACTGGGACCTTCATTTAACAAGTTTTCGAGAGGATTCTCATATTCCCCGTCGCCATGGGTCTTCCCCATAAAATGTGCACCACCATGTACAGGTAAAGGATTCTGTGTAATGTTCTGGGTGGTACTGTCTCGGACCGCAATTACCCTTTCCTGAATCATTCTTTCTATCTCCCTTTTCAAATCCCGACAACTATCGACATCGTGCCCCTGGGCACTAGAATGGTATCCACACCTTTTAGAAGGGTCAAAGCTTCTTGCACGCTTGTCCACATGATTCGGAGGAACCAGTGCAATCAGGTTATAATGCTTTAGTTTCTCAAACAAGTCTGCATATGACTCTCCGATGGGGGTGAAAGTTTCCTACTTCTGCGCCCTTTCTCGCTTGAAATTTTGGTTGGCCCACAAACCCACTACAGGGGGATTCTTGTAGGCTCTTGGAGGTGGGTAGGTGTTTTGAGTTGGGTAAATATTTTTTGGGATGGGTGCGCGCCATTGCGCATGGGTAGGATCTTAGGGGTATGTGTGGGCATGATGGATAGAGAAGTGAGGATCACGGGGTGGATAATAATGTTGTGGGGTGTGGGGGTAGGTTTGGGGACGAGGTTGAGGTTGATGGTAATATGGTGAGGGGCCCCTGAACCAAGTTCTGGAGTCAACTACCACCACATCTTCTTTCTTTTTCTTTCCCAATACCCCTCCAATGCCGCTCTGGACAGCCTGGGTAGTTGCCTTGATTGCCGGATAACTCAAGATTTTATCGGATTTGAGCCCCTCTTCAACCATACTTCCCATTTTCACTACCTCATTAAAAGATTTTCCCACTGCTGACACCAGATGACCATAGTAAGTAGGATCCAAATCCTGTAAGAATTAATCGACCATCTCACTCTCTTTCATTGGAGGGTCGACTCTTGCCGCCTGCTCTCTCTACCGGAAGTCGTACTCTCTGAATCTTTCCCCGGGCTTCTTCTCAATTTTAGTCAGTGACAGATGGTCTGGGACGATTTTGAGATTGTATTGGAAGTGGTATGCAAACGCTTGGGCCAAATCATCCCAAGTGTACCATCGAGCATGATCTTGCCGTGTGTACCATTCCAAGGCTGCGCCACTTAGATTTTGGCTGAAGTGTGCCATCAATAACTCATTCCTTCCCCGGGCTCCTCTCATCTTACTGCAAAATCCCCTCAGATGGGCTACAGGATCACCATGTCCATCATACAAATAAAACTTTGGTAACTTGAACCCTGCTGGCAGCTGGACATCGGGAAATAAGCACAAATCCTTGTAGGCCACACTGACTTGTCCACCCAATCCTTGCATGTTCCTGAAGGATTGCTCCAGGCTTTTTTACTTTTCAAAACATCTCTTCCTATTCCGGATCCTTAAGAGACTTGTTAGTTTCCATCGGGCGCTCAAAGTGAGGAGTGTAGGAATATGGCTCAGGAGCTTTAAAGGTAGGCTCGGGATGGTAACGTTGGCTGTTGTGAGTTGGAAACAATGGCTCGCTGGAAGATCTTTGCAATATGGCAGGTAGAGGTGCCACGAAGACATGGGTGATTGGTGGGGAAGGATTTTGTTTGGGTAGTGGAGCTTAGGGAGGATAGGAGGTGGTGCCATAATTTTGTTAGTATAAAGGGAAAGGTGAAGATAGATTCGTAGGAGGAGGCTCTTGAGACAGAGCCAAAGGTGGGATATATACTGGATTGGCGGGGTAAACTGTCGTCGGCTGACCCTTATCCCAGGCCTGATGCATCTCGTCCATATGATGCCTCAACTTATACATCTCTTCCCTCATTGCTTTGACATCCACCACTTCTACCTCTTTTGACGGGTCCACGATACATGCATCTGATTCTTGGCCTGTCATGTTCAGTTTGTTGTTTGCCCGGGTGTTGTAGGAATGGGTTGCCAGGATGCCAACTACCTTTTGTCCTCGTGTTGTAAAGAGGAGTTACCACTTTAAAACCACAAACCAACCACCTTTCTGGAATGACATGACAAATGAGACCATCACGTTAGCGTTAGGGCATTTAACATATTGGTAACAACTTTTGATCGATCGCATGCATCATCCCGGCCTTTTCCTTATTTCCAATTGCAAACTTTCTCTTCCTTTGTTTTTCTTCTTTTTTTTCTCCTTATTTTCACTCTTGCCTTTGTCTTCTATTGTTCCTATTTTCTTCCTTTCTTGATTTTTCTTTCTTTCTTTCTTGTTTTTCAGCTATTTTCTTTTCTTTTTGCCTTTTTGTGATTTTTCCTCTCTTTTTTTCCTTTTTTTGGTTATGGTCGAATCCTATGGAGATTGCCTACGTATTATGACCCTGCATGAATTAGACCAAGCGTAGTTCTTGCAAAATAAGGAGATAATTTTTGGGATATTTCAATTTTCATAACTAACAACCGCGATTACAAAAGCTACTAGACTATTAGTTTTCTATTTCTTTTTCTCAGAAGGAGAGTACTCAAAAACAAAATACAGACTCGATTAACTGGGAATACATCAAAATTTCAAACCCTGGGGCCCACGGGGCATCACTCGGCATTGCCATGGGCCTGCGCAAGACTGAGAAGATTTCAATGTCAACTGTGACTATTTAAAGAAAATTGGCCATGTAATGACTTATTTTGAAAGAAAAGTGGATATTTTTCAAAAATCTTATTTAAGACAACAAAGACTCGGCTTTGCAAATACGGCATTTCAGCACTTCCAAAAGGGAGATTTTAAGGTTGTGCCCGCAAACCATTTTAAATGACTCAAGGTGACTTTTATTGCAAAAACGGCCTCCCGGCGCCCTTTTGGGGACATTCAGCTTATTTTCCAACAAGAATGGCGTCACCCGACTTATTTTGACAACCATTTAAAATTTTTACCATTATTTGGCTATTTTTGAAAGGGATGGTTGGACCCGATGAGGGTTGCCTACTTATCTCACACCCGGTGAGAATCAAACCAGCGTAGTTCGGGCAAATAAACTAACTATTTTCGAAAACAAGACTTTTTTTGACAAATACACTATTTCGGAAAGTAGGACTCTTTTTATATTTTCTTTTCAACAAGCTATTTGAAAATAAAACTCTTTTGTTTTTTTTTATTGACAAATAAACAAGCCATTCTTTTTGTAAGAACAAATTTTCCTTTTTACCTTTTTTTTTATTTTCTTCAAAATTTGGCAGAGTTTCGACTTTAGTTTGCCATTGGTCGTTTTTTCTAAAACAGGTAATTAATTCTCTACACTGCTATTTCTCTCTTTTTTTAATTTTTCCAAATGTTCTAGTCGGTCACTATGCGAGTCCGAGACAAATAAATGTACAAGCAACACGTAAGATGCATCAGGGTGGTCTTTTTCATGTCCGGTTATCTGTCCTAGACGGACCCAACACCTGTGTTGAGTCCCCTAAGTCATATGCATGTGATGCAGATAAGCGCTCCAACTAGGGATCCGGCATGAAATCAAGTTATTCTAAGTTCAAAACCTAGGTATGTATTCTAGACTATGTACCCGAGCGGACAACTCGAGTCGAGGAGGGGGCTAGATACCGGGAACCAAAATGCCATCCGACTTAGTAACTTGTCCGGCCTCTTTCTTATTTCAAGGTATGACACTAATAGAATAGGGAGTCTCAACTAGTAAGCACATCCCCGGAGGTGAGAAGAAAAGGGTTTCGGCATAGTTTATATACAGTTCAGATAATATCAAAGCGGTAAAGCATTTAGCACGTTTAGCATGAAACATGTAAGAAAATCAGATAAAGTCAAACATAACAATTATTCTAAGCTCGAATTCTTAAACCCTGAACCGAAGTTCTGGGTTTGTATCCCCAGCAGAGTCGCCAGAGCTATCACACCTCCTTTTTACTACACCCGCAAGGGCATAAAAGAGTTTTTCCAATTAAAGGACAATCGAAACGGAATTTATTTATTAAGATTCAGAGTCGCCACTTGGGATATTAATGGTGCCCCAAGTCACCGATTGAATCCCGAATCGAGGAAATTATTGACCCTGTTTAACAGTCCGCGATCCAGAAATCCAAGTAAGGAATTTTGTTAACCCGGAAGAAGGTGTTAGGCATTCCCGGGTTCCTTGGTTCTAGCACGGTCGCTCAACTGTCATATTTGACTTATTTATTTGATTTTAGTACATGTTTTAACCTGTGTGCCTTTTAACTTTGAACCACTTTTATTATTGTTATTTTAAGAGAATTGCAACGTCGTGAAAACATGTCTCGAATCGCGTCACATAAATGCACCCGCACTTTTTGACACATTTCAACTTCGTTGAGATTTGGATTTGGGTCACATAAATGTGCACCCGTATTTAAGAGGGTAAAATTATTAAAAACATGCCTAAAGTGTTTAACGCATTATTATCTTTGGGAAAGGTCATGAAATTTGCTAAACGACCCATTCTGAAGTCTAAGTATTTTGTATAAACATTTATCCAGGGCCCCGTAATTTATATGTTTTTTTTTGCGAGGCTCGTCTCGTTATTTAAAGGCAGATCCTAAAGTGAAATATGATTTTCTATTTAATATTATCTCTAACAGGGCCCTAATTATTTATTATGGTGCAAGCACTACTATATTTAAGTCCTTGACATTCGTTCAAAATCCAGCAATGCCTTTGGGCCTCAAGCTCAACCCAGTAAGAGTAAGATACTGTTAAATGCAAATTGGGCTTCAACAGACAACCTTTAGTCCCATGTTTATCATTCAGGTTTTAACAAAGGGCAATTGGACAAACCAAGAAACTTATTCTTGAGTTAGCAACATCCAAATAATTATACACATTTCCCATTATGAAATTATTGGAGCCTACAAATGAATAGACGAAATGAGTCAGTCACCCTTTTTATGCCAAGCGTACGTGATTTCAAGCAATTACAAGTATGCTATTTCCAAACTTAAACAAACTCAAATATTCTGATGTTTCTACTTTGACTAAATTTCATCACTAACTGACTGCCTAATCTGGAATCAAACACATGAATATTAAAACAAATTTTAGCACCAATTGATGTGGTGAAACAAACCAACAGCTTAACAAATTCTAATGAGCTATCTGACAGGATGTTAACATGATCATAACAGTTCAGCAGTCCCTAGTTACAGTCCATGTATATCTATTGTTCATATAATAAAAAACAAATCGGATTAGCTAAACAAATGAACTAAATTAACTATGTATAATACTATTCGAAGTTAACATTCCAAAGTCCATGACAATTCAAAAACAGTTCAATTGCAGCGGTCAGACAATTGTATCACCAGGAAAACTATCTAAACATATAATCAAACGTTAAAATTGCAATTCTAGCCGTGATTTGCCTCAATTTCATTTCATGTTTTTCAACAGGAGATGATACATTGGGTCAGGATCGAAATGTGTACCTGGAGGATTGAATGTAAAATAAATCAGGGATCAACAGCAGTAATTGAATGATCAACAGTAGCTTAAAATCGAAGTCACAGCCCACAAATGTTATCAAAATTAACCCAGAGATGAATTGTAGAAACACAACACTGATAGATAACCAAAAATTGCTTGACTGAACCCAAAAACCGCTCGAAATTAACCAATACACTTCAGAAATACTTCAGCAACTAGAAGAGATCAGAACTCAAAATTCATCTATAAAACGCAATGCAACAGTATATTTTTTTTCTACTGTTTTCATTTTTTTTGGTTTTTGAATTTAAATTTCAAGTTTCAGATCTGGAAAACTGAGAGAATACTTTTGGGGGGAATTTTAGAGGTGTTCCCAAAACTTGTTCATGAAGGCAAAGGGGATTGCCTTTTATAAGCAAATTTCAGGGGGAAACTTCTAGACCCCCTCACCCTTTTTCACCCTCTTTTATTTAAGATTTTATCCCCTAGTCCCTAATTTACTGACTTCTTTCCCAAGTTATCCTACTATGTTTCATGAAATTGCAAACTGAACCATATTCTAAGGTATTCTAGAACATCCAAATTAAGTTACTATCCTATTTCCTAAGTAAAATGACCTTAATGCCCTTGTACTTACTCTTGGAATTATTAACCTAGTTGAACCAAACCTTAAACCTGTCACCTTAGTCAAGAGGTGAACCTAATTACTTGCTAAAGCCCAAGCTTATTCGGTTATAGCCAAAGTAATTAAGAACCAAACGAGCATGGACAAATAGAACCCAATAACAACAGATTAAAAATAGAATACTAACTAAACAAATTAAAAAGGATTAAAATCTATGCTACTGAATTAAAATCGCATTCAAACAAAGACTAAACCATTTATCAAAAATTACTAACACAGGATCAAATCATAGCAATAGAATTGCTTTGTTGTTTTTGACCAATTAATAGTCTAATTAGGTCAACACTCCAAGATTATAGTATTCAGGCTCAACAACGGAGTTTAAAAACAAAAACAGAAAGCGAACAAACAATAGCTACCAATTGAACACATCTAGGTGGAATTCAGACTAAGGGGCGAAGGAGAAGGGCAGAAGTTTTGATTTAAAGAAAAGAGGAAAGAAAGTTGAATTAGAATAAACAAATAAAAAGAAAGAAAAGAGAAAACTCACCATCCGGGCTCATACTTAGGTGAAAAACCCTAGCACGCTTAAATTTTCAATTGAACTTCAAAGCTGGACCTCAGATTCAACATTAGAAGGGCTCGTAGGGTTTTCGAAGGATGAAACGAGGAATTCATGATGAGGGAGGTCTGGTGACTTTGGGGTGTGAGTTTGGTGAGATTTGGGTGGCGGCGCCGCCGTATACGGTGGTGGCGGCGCCTAGGGTTTGGAAGATTTGGGGCGATTGGCTGGCCTTTGGAGGAAACAAATGCTGGATCTATGATAAAGAGGGTGAGAAGAACTTGTGGTGAATTTTTGGACGTCATTGGGGGTTGGCCGCTGGCGGAGGCGATTTCTAGACGGCGGCGGAAGGCGAAAGGCAGAAGAGGGGTGGTGTTATACCGGCGTTACAAACGGGGGGAGGGGGGAGGAGAATAAAAATCTTTTAGGGTTTATGTAAATTTTGGACAGTTTTATTCAAATCTAATCATTAATCAACGGCCTTCGGATGAGAACAAATGAATGGCCAAGATTAATTCATCACTTATAGACTCAAAACGACATAGTAGCCTCCCCATACTACGTCGTTCATGAGTCTTAGAGAGGTGGGGTGTGGACCGGGTAATTGTGCTTGGACGGGTGATTTTGAACGGGTAATTAAATTGGGCTGGGGGAAATTGTAATTACAAAAGCCCAATCTAATGTCCATAGAAACAACCTTCTCTTTTTAATATTTTCTGGTTTTTCTTTTTATTTCTTTTCCAGATTTCCACCCCTTTTTTTCATTTGTGCTTTACATTTTTCTGATTTTGTAAAAATGCAAAAAAGTTAAAACAAAGACCTAATAAATTTTGAAAATTATGCTAATTAATTCCTAAAATGGTTTAAAATCTATTTCGCGACCCACTCAACAATTAACAATTAAAACTATAAAAGTGGGCTATTTTTGTTATTTTCTTTGTTTTCAAACAATTTTAACTACTAATTAATCCTAAAATGTAAAATTAAAACCTAGATGCAAATGTCAAGCGTAATTTTTATATTTTCATATGCATTAAAATGCAAAAATAAAATGCAATAATTAACAGAAAGCAACACAAAATTCACAAAATTGTAAAATAATGAAAGAAATAATTTTGTTTGAATTTTTTAGGAATAATTCATGTAGGGCAAAAATCACGTGCTTACACTTATCACTTAGCTACCCAACCGTCATTCCCGCTAATAGGGACAATACCGAATGTATAAGTTCAAAAATGTTGCTCACGTAATTAGCACCTTGGTGCTCAAGCCATAGGCAAACATTCGGCCTCAAGTCCACCAGACTGGCCCAACATCAACTCACAGAGATCACGTCTCACACCTCGATCAGGGAATCATAAGCCATTAAGACACATCTGATACTGAGCGATCGTTCATGCATATGAATTCGTAGAAGGAATTTCAAGAGTTATATTTCAAGCTGAATCAAGGACGTACGATACGAATTCAAGAATGTGAAGTTTTTTTCCTAAAGGTTCTGCAGCCTCTCGAGGATAAATACAGACGTCTCTGTACCGATCCGTGAGAATCTACTAAACCTGTTCATGACGCGCGAGACCTAGTAACCTAGGCCCTGATACCAGCTTGTCACGACCCAAATCCCGAACCTGGTCGTGATGGCGCCTCTCGTGAAGACAAGGCAAGCTAATCAACCCAATTCATCCCTTTAAAACAATTATTTAACACAATTATAGTACAACATGGTTTAATAATAACAAATAGTGGAAGAATAGATAAAATACAGAAACCCAACCCCACACAACCCTAATCGGGGTGTCACAGTCACGAGCATATATCATACTGTAAATCCACTACAAGGTCTAAAGTATACAAAACCGGAATAATGAACAAAAGAGAGAAAAATAGTGCTGCGAACGCCGGCAGTCACTTTCTTAACTCATATAACTCCGCCTCTGATCGGCCAAAACCCACTACCGGGTGAATAGATACCTGCATCTGCACACAAGGTGCAGGGCCTAAAGCGAGTACTCCAACTCAGTGAGTAATAAGGGTAAATAACAACTGAGCAATAAGAAATCACGTAAAGCAAACCATCATGCTATATAAGAGTAGTAAAAAGACCTTTGAGAGAAAGTAGTGAAGTTGTAAAACCTTTAGAAATCTCTTAGCTCAGTTTAAAACCTCTTTTAAAAATGACTTTTTCAATAGTTATGCAAATGAATGCAAAAAAAAATAGTGCAGATAAGCACATAAGTCCGCCTCTCGGGCACCACACTCGATTATCAGATAATACAATAACAACAGGTTAATATTGCAAGAAGAAGCACAAACAACATATAATGGCAGACAAATGAAATAAGGTAAACACATAAAATAGTACCGGTACCGCTGCGGCGTGCAGACCGCTCCACATATTGATGCTATGTGCAGCCCGCTCCATTTAACATCAACGGCACTCACTGGGGTGTACAGACTCCGGGAGGGGCCCCTTACGGCCCAAGCGCAATATCAAGCCATCTCGTGGCATCAAATCTAGGCCCTCAGCCTCATATCAGTATCAGTATATCACTATTGTGGCGCGTATCCCGATCCATAAGCATCCTCACAATACAGGCCCTCAGCCTTACTCAGTCAACAAAAATTACATAAGCCACTCGGGCAACAATAAAGCATGATGCTCAGCCCAAAATATTTTATGGAAATATCATTTCGAGTGTTTAAGACATAATAACTTGGCTGAGTTTTAAAACAGTGGAAAATACATGACTGAGTTCAAATATATAATTAAATTAGTGAGGAAATCAACAACAAATCCTCGAAGGTTTCAAATAGCTGGCACGAAGCCAAATATGGCAACCAGTCCAAATTATGATGATAGCAAGTAATTTCAGTCAAATACGCAGTAAATTCATCAAGCGGGACGGACCAAGTCACAATCCCTAATGGTGTTCTACCCCACGCTCATACCCGGCGTGCAAGTCACCTCAATGTGCAAATCCAGGGTTTCAAACCCTCAGGATGTCATTTACAATCATTACTCACCTCGAACCGGCAAATTCTCTAGCTCGCGATGCCTCTACCCCTCAAATCGGCCTCCATGCGCGTCGAAGCTATCCAAAATCACAACGAATATGTCGCATTATGCTAAAGAGACAATACCCAATCGAAAGCAATCAAAAAATATCAAAATTCATGAATTGACAAAACCCAAGCCCAGATCACTGCAGCTAACCCTATGCGATCGTGTCCAAGCTCCTGCGATCGCATAGCACAAAATTTCCAGGTCTCAAATTACCCTATGTGATCGCAATAGGCACTCTACGATTGCATTGCATTACCAAACAACATTGTGCGATCGCAATACTTCCCATGCGATCGCATAGCACAACTAGACAACCCCTAAAATTCCTTCTATGTGATCACAGTCCTTGATATGCAATCGCATAGAGCAAAATTGCTCTACACTGACTGCTGCATTCCTGCATCATTTTCCAACTTCAAAAATTCCCGTTAGCCATCCGAAATAACCCCGAGGCCCCCGGGACCTCAACCAAAAGTGCCAACATATCTTACAACATCATTCAAACTTGCTCCAATCATCAAAACACCTCAACTAACACCAAAATCATCGAATTACATAGAATTCAAGCCTAGGTTCTTTTAAAACTTCCAAAACATGCATTAGATAAAAAAAACCCAACTAAACCACGTCCAAATGACCTAAAATTTTGCACACACATCCCAAATCACCTAACGGAGCTACAGAAACTCTCGAAATTTCATTCCAACTCCCGGATCAAAATATCACCTATCAACCGGAAATCGCCAAAATACTAACTCTGCCAATTTAAGCCTAATTCTACACTAGACCTCCAAAATTACTTTCAGTCACACTCCTAAGTCACAAATCATCCCCCGAAGCTAACCGAATCATCAAAATTCACATCCGAGCTCTCTAATTTATAAGTCAACGTCCGATTGACTTTTTCAACTTAAGGTTTCTTAAAAGAGACTAAGTGTCTCATTTTTTATTAAAAACCACTTCAAATCAACTCGATTACGCAAGATATGGATAATTAAGAATAACAACAACAATAACAATAACAACAACAACCCAGTATAATCCCACTAGTGGGGTCTGGGTAGGGGAATATGTACGCAGACCTTACCCCTACCCCGGGGGTAGAGAGGTTGTTTCCAGGAGACCTTCGGCTCAAGACAGCAACAAGAGACGATAAGTTAGTACTAATAATATACTCATACTAAAAATGACATAAAATACACAACATAACATAAAGTAACAAAATAGCATCAATATAAGAAATATAGAAAATACGAAATAGATGAAAGGTCTACTAATAACCAACAGATAACTCCCTGTATCGGTAGCTGATCAGCAACATCCTAATATTACCTCATAACTAGCTAGTCACACTCTAGTGCGCTGTAGAGACATCCACAGCTTCCCCCTAACCTACAACTTTAATGCTCGACCTCCACAATCCCCTATCAAGGATCATGTCCTCAATAATCTTAAGACGCGCAAAGTCCTGCCTTATCACCTCTCCCTAATACTTCTTAGGTCTCCCTCTACCTCTCCTCATGCCCACCACAGCCCGTCGCTCACACCTTCTCACCGGTGCGTCAGTGCTCATCCTTTGAATGTACTCGAACCATCTGAGTCTTGCTTCCCGTATCTTGTCCTCTATGGATGCCACACCTACCTTCCCTCGAATATCTTCATTCCTAATCTTATCCATCCTTGTATGCCCACACATCCACCTCAACATCCTCATCTCTGCTACTTTCATCTTCTGGGTGTGTGAGTTCTTAACCGACCAACACTCGGTCCCATACAGCATTGCAGGCCTAACCACTACTTTATAAAACTTACCTTTTAGTAACGGTGGAATTTTCTTGCCACATAGGACCCCCGTCACTAACCTCCACTTCATCCAACCCACCCCTATACGGTGTATGACATCCTCGTCGATCTTCCTGATCCCCTGAATAACTGACCCAAGGAACTTGAAACTACTCCTCTTAGGGATAATTTGAGAGTCAAGCCTCACTTACACACCCGCGACCATCGGCTCAGTCCCAAATTTGCACTCGAGGTATTCCGTCTTCGTCTTGATCAACCTGAAACCTTTAGACTCAAGGGCATGTCTTCAAACCTCTAGCCTTTCGTTGATGCCGCGATGTGTCTCGTCAATTAGGACTATATCATCAGCAAATAGCATGCACCATGGCACCTCCCCTTGAATATGATGCGTTATGGCATCCATCACCAGGGAAAATAGGAAAAGGGCTGAGTGCAGACCCTTGGTGCAACCCCGTAACAACTCAAAAATGCTCAGAATCACCTCCTACTGTGCTAACCCGAGCCTTAGCTCCTTCATACATGTCTCTAATCACCCTAATGTAGGCTACTGGAACCGTTTTAGCCTCTAATCAGCTCTATAAGACCTCCCTAGGAACCCTGTCGTACGTTTTCTCTAAATCAATAAACACCATGTGGAGATCCTTCTTCTTATCCCTGTATTGTTCTGCCATCCTCCTAATAAGATGGATAGATTTTGTGGTAGATCGCCCCGGCATAAACCTAAACTGGTTGTCTAAGATAGATACCGTCCTTCGCACTCTCATCTCTACCACTCTCTTCTATACTTGGATAATGAAGCATAAGGAAGCTGAAAATAGGGAAATCAGTACGGTAACTCATAGACGATGGGTCGGGTCGTCACACGTTATGATGTGTTTATTATGGGCACATATGGTGCAGTTCATTTGGGGTCTCAAAATGAAAGCGAGCGGGAAGAGTAAATGCGTGTTGCTCGGTGAATGGCGTATCAGTTATGTCCTATCGGGTTTGCGTGGTATATGTTATTTGTTTCATCGTGGGTGTAATGATTTGCTTTGGTTCCAGACATCAAATTGTGTGTGGATGTCGATTTCGAGCATAGTGACTTGAGGTGTTCCATGTAGAGTGGTGTTTGGATAGGATTGCGCATTTGCAGCGAAGCTATATGGAGATAAGACCTTGCGGGTTCGATTTGTATATATTATTTCTATGATGTGAGACGGGTTCTCAGCCTTGTGTTGTGATGGTTCTGGTGAGCTAGAGGGACAACTCTTTCATTAGAGTCATTTTCACTATTTGAGTATGTTCGGACTGTTGCTTATTGGTGCGCGTATTATGCCAGTTGCGTCTTAGACCTGTATTGATGTGTCATGTCACCAAAGCAGTGTGTTGGATCAGAAGAGATTGTTGGGATCATTAATGAATATGAATGGATTCAATTTCAGTATGTTGGAAGGATAATATTGAGTTTCGGCTCGGAAAATTGCTACGGTAAATGTCAAGGAGAAGTGGCTTCTTGAATGGTTGGTCTGAGAAATGGTTAATGCTTATTGCGTATTTTATTTATCATTGGTAGTATATATATAAAAGTCTGGGGATGAAACTTTAGTTGATAAGAGGTTTTCTACTGGTATTCAGGTGTTGTGTGCAACTGCTATGAATGGAAGTTATTGCTACATGTGTTTGAGTTATGTGGTATATCATATAATTGCACCTGAGGTTGCAGGAATGGGTTATTACAGCTGGTTCGGGACTATTCAGCGTATAGGTGTAAGGTTTTGATCGTATTGATGGTTTCAGAAGTTAGAATGTGGTTCTATAGTTTATGGGCTAGATTGTATTGTGTAATTTCAGTTACAATGTGTTATCGGACCTATATGAGATAGGGTGATATCGGATCACCCCCGGGGTATATGCATGGTAAGGTTATTCAGCGATTGGTTGGCTTTTGGAACAATTCTGGGCACGTTCGAAGAAGAACGTATATTTAAGTGGGGGGAGGATGTAACGACCCGATCGGTCGTTTTGAGCTTTTGCATTTTGCTCGCCAGTTCTCGGGTATGACTTGCTCCATGTGGTGTATTATGACTTATGTAAATCGTTATTTTTTATTTCAGGTTAATCAGAATGAATTTGGAAGAAAGTTCTTAGTTTAGAGCTTAAAATTTGAAGGGTTTGACCAAGAGTTGACTTGTTTGTATATGATCTCGTATTGGGATTTTTATGATTTTGTTAGCTCTGTTAGGTGAATTGTTACTTAGGAGTGTGATCGGAATAGGTTTTGGAGGTCCGGAGTAGGATTAGGCTTCAATTGGCAAAGTTGATATTTTGGCTATTTCCGGTTGGTAGGTGAGATTTTGATATAGAGGTCGGAATGAAATTCCAAGAGTTGTAGCAGCTTCATTGTGTCATTTGGGATGTGTGAGTAAAATTTCAGGTCATTTGGACGTGGTTTAGTTGGTTTTTTTTATCAAAAACATATTTCGGAATATTTTGGGATTATTAGGCTTGAATCCGATACAAATTTGATGTTTTGATGTTGTTTTGAGTGTTCTGAAGGCTGGAACAAGTTTGAACGATGTTATGGGATATGTTGGCATGTTTGGTTGAGGTCCCGGAGGGCCTCGGGTAAGTTTGGGGTGGTCAATCGGACCATTTCATGCCTTAAAAGATAGCAGAAATTGCAGGTCCAGGTGTTGCAGTAAATTGCCCTTCGCGATCGCGTAGGGTGTGTCACGATTGTGTAAAAGGATTTGAGGAGGGCGTTCAGTTGTTCTTCGCGATCGCGAAGTGGGTCTCGCGATTGCATAGCATGTGAAGGTTGTGCATCGCGTTCGCGGGCGTGTTGTCACGATCGCGTAGGGTATTTTTGGTCAGCTGGTCTGAGGTCGTGTTTGTTATTCGCGTTCGCGGGAGAGGGTATGCATTCGCGAAAGGTGAGTCGAGGAAGCCATCGCGTTCGCGATGGCATTATCGCATTCGCATAGAGTAATCTGGGGGAAACTGAGGAATTTTACTTCGCGATCGCGAGGGCTGTTCCGTGATCGTGATGAAGGAAAAACAGACCTGGCAAAATGTTTTAAGTCATTTCATCTGCAGTTTTGGGTCTATTTTCACCCATAGTTGATTATTTTAAGAGCTTCTTGGTGGAGATTAAAGAGGGATTCAAGGGGAATCGATTGGAGGTAAGCTTTTTGAACTTAAAACTCGTTTCTATTGTTAAATCTACCTAGAAAATCATGGAACTTAATCTAAAAATGGAAGAACTAGGGCTTGGGATTTTGAACTTTTGATTGAGGATTTAAAGGACCATTTGGGGTCGGATTTGAGAACTTTTGGTATGTATGAACTCGTAGCAAGATAAGGAACCCGTTGGTGTCAAAGTTTCTAAGTTTTGAGAAGTGGGATCGGGGCTTGGGTTTTGCTAATTTCGGGATTTGTGCCTTTTATTGATTTTTTTCGCTTGGGCTTAGTTCCCTTAGAATATTTTGATGTTCTTTTTCTGATTTTTGATAGATTCGATGTGCATGGAGGCTAATTCGAGGGGAAAAGGCATTGCGAGCTAGAGATTTAGCCAGTTCGAGGTGAGTAATGATTGTAAATGATTCTCTAAGGGTTTGAAACCCCGGATTGCACATCGTTGTGCTATATTGAGGTGGGGCACCCGCTTGGTGACGAGTGTGGGGTTGTGTAATATTGATTTTTTTATTAATTTTTCGGGATTTGTGCCTTTTATTGATTTTTTTCGCTTGGGCTTAGTTCCCTTAGAATATTTTGATGTTCTTGTTCTGATTTTTGATAGAATCGATGTGCATGGACGCTAATTCGAGGGGAAAAGGCATTGCGAGCTAGAGATTTAGCTAGTTCGAGGTGAGTAATGATTGTAAATGATGCTCTAAGGGTTTGAAACCCCGGATTGCACATCATTGTGCTATATTGAGGTGGGGCACCCGCTTGGTGACGAGTGTGGGGTCGTGTACTATTGGGGATTGTGACTTGGTCCATTCAGATTGATGATTCTACTGCGTATTTGAGTGAAACTTAATTGTTATCATCATAATTTGGGTTGATTGCCATATTTGGGCTTCGTGCCAACTATTTGAAACCTTCGGGGAATTTTTATTACTATTTTCTCACTGTTTTGACTTATTAATTGAACTCAGTCATGTTGTTTTCTACTGTTTCACAATTCAGCCATGTTTACCTAGTTTTGAGACTTAAATAATATTTTAAATGATATTTCGGGCTGAAAAACACTACTTTACTAATGCCCGATGGGCTTGTGAGTATTTTTGACTGAGTAAGGGCGAGGGCCTAGTTGTGAGGAAACACTGATACTTATTTGAGGCTGAGGGCCTGAGATATGTACCCACGACGTGGCTTGTTGATATTGTTTATGAGGCCAAGGGCCTGAGATATATATGCCACGAGGTGGCTTGTGATTGCGCTTGGGCCATAAGGGGCCCCTCCCGGAGTCCATACACCCTCAATTGAGCGCGGGTACCGATTGTGATGTGAGATATAGCCCGAGGGGCTGATATTGTACTATGTGATAGCCTGAGGGGCTGGTATTGTACTATGTGATAGCCCGAGGGACTGGTATTGTTCTATGTAATTGCCCGAGGGGCTGGTATTGTTCTGAGATATTTTTCGAGGGGCAAACCTTTATGTTTTTATTTTTCATGTATACTTATCATTTTACCGGTTAAACTATGGTATTTGTGCCCGAGGGGCGGATTTTCTGTGCTCATCTACACTAACTGCTTTGCATACATTTGCATAACTGTTGAAAAGTCATTTTTAAAAGAAGTTTGAACTGAGCTAAGATGTTTCAAGAGATTTCACAGCTTTATTACTTTCTTAAATAGTTTTATACTGCTTCTATACATCATGTTGATATGCTTTATGTGATTTCTTACTGCTCAGTTGTTATTTACCTTTATTACTCACTGAGTCAGAGTACTCACTTTACTCCCTGCACCCTGTGTGAAGATTCAGGTATTTTTGAACCCGGTAGCGGGTATTGGTTGATCAGAGGCCGAGTCATCGGAGTTTAGCAAGGTAGCTGCCGGCATTCGCAGCACTGCTTTTCTCCCTCTTTATTCCATATATCTGTACTCAGTATATTTTAGACTTTTAGTTGTAGTTAGACGCTCGTAACTTGTGACACCCTGATGTCGGGCTGTATTTATTTTCGCAGCGTTCATTTAAACTCATGTTATGCAATACGTGATTAATTGGAAAGATATTAAATTGACTCTTAAGTTATTGAATTGAATTGGGAATTGTTTCGACTAGCCTTGTCTTCACGAGATGCGCCATCACGACTGAATCCGGTTTGGGGTTGTGACATGCTGTGAACGTTTCTATTACTTATGCGGTGAGGAAGAGTGATAAAGCACAAAGGGTGATGTCGTGCACATTTTTATTATTCATGTGGTGAGACTGAGTGTTAAAGCACGGATGGTGATGTCGTGTACGTATCTATTATTTATTATCTGGTGAGGCTGAGTGGTAAATCACGAAGGGTGATGGCGTGCACATTTCTATTATTGATTGCATGTGAATTTGGGAGTAGAATCACGAAGGGTGATACCGTGCATTTTTTCGTTTGCTGTGTTTACTTGTTATTACCGGTTCAAAGTGTACTAGCTGTTTAAATTCCTCTACTGTTGTTATTCTTTAGTTTGTACCCTATAACATGTTGCCCCCTTCTTGTTAAATTCTACTTAGCTTCTATAAATTGTTGTTCTGTTAGCATATTGTTTAACTGTACATTTTTATGTTATTTGTCGTATCCTAACCTCGTCACTACTCCGCCGAGGTTAAGCTCGACACTTATGAGTACATGGAGTCGGTTGTCATGATACTGCACTCTGCACTTTCTGTGCAGATCCTGGTACTGGACCACAGTGATCAGAGTTTAGGTTGTTGCCTTCAGTCCGCAGGAGACCCAAGGTAGATCTGGTTGCGTTCGCAGACCCTGGAGTCCCCGTCCCTCTACTTTAGATTCATGTTTTCTTTCATTCCGAAAAACAGATGTATTTTCCTTAAAACCAGTGTTTGTAAAAATTCTCTGACGTTCGTGGATTGTGGAACCAGATTTTTTGGGTAGTCTTGAACTAGAGTATTTAAACTGTCATTAAATTTCCGCACTTCTTATCTGTTTAGTTTTAATCATTGTAAATTTCTGTTTTGGTTAATGATTAATGTGTTGGAATTGTATCTGTCGACTTGCCTGGCATTCTAAAAGTTAGGCGTCATCACGATCCTGACGGTGGGAAATCCGGATTGTGACACCAACTTCACACCATAGGTCTGAATCTGAAATTTTTTAAACCTATGATTATTTTAACTTTAAATTCATTTTAAAGCGGCTAAAATTTAAAATTTATTAATATAGATTATTCGTTAAATAGGAATCTTAAAAACTACTATCCATGACATGAAGGGCGGGTGGGGGGCATTTGAGAAAATCGGGCCGATTTATTCAAGTGACGGACAGAGGAAGAACGAAACGAAATGAGAAGAGATATGATTCTGAAAAAGAAGCCGCAAATCTTTGATGAAAATAGGACCTTCAATTTCTAGTGTCCAAAATCTCCGAGTGATTGATTCTTATTATAATAGAAAATAGGATATCAATTTGGTATAGACGAATAAAAGCTTGTTGTGAGAATTTATCGATGTGAAAGTGGAGGATATATATTATTTATTGGTAAATATTTAAGAGTACAAACTGAATTCTTCCACTTAAAACTTAAAATTTCTGAACATTGAACCTTTTAAATTTTTGATTTTTTTAATATTTAAGCTATATAGAAGATACTAAAATATGCATGTGTTTTCATGTTTGTAAAAAGTTTAACTTCAACTCTTAATAAGTTTATAAAGAATTTTTTTTTTGGAAAATTCCCAAGAAAATTCGCAGTCTTTGAGGGTATACTGAATAACTTGCTTACTATTCAATAGCTTTCAAATCACACAGAATATATAAAACGAATATATAAAACGTACAAAACAAGTTTGATGCGACAAATAAATTTCAGATCTTTCGTATGGGAACTACTCACCCAACAACTCAGCCGATCCTTACGGGTGATTAATAAGAATTTGTAACGTCCAAAATAAAACGGAATAAAAATGAACGTGTATATTTTCGTTGGGTAAGAAATTTCAAATCCTACTCTAGTTCAACGTCAACCACCTGAAACCGATTTCCAATGCTTCAGAATTTTAAGTTTTTATTGGCTTAATATTGAGCTTTTTTTTGCTAAAGATATCATCTCTTCAGTAGATTTTCTTATTTTATTGATTACTGAATTAAGTGATTAAAGTACTTATCGTGATTCTAAATCCATGATTAATTTAGAATAAAACAAAACTTGCCGCCTTAATCATCCAACCAAAATGGAAAGGTGTCAAGCTACAACTTCCCAACCTCCTGTTTAACAGCCAACAAAGCCTGCTTTCTCCTTGCCTTAAAAGGTCAGATTACAGGATAATATATTTTAATTTAGCTGCTCAGTCTGAATCTACACTATTAATTTTATATAATTAGCCAATGCATCTCCCTCCACGAAACTCAAATTTACTAAAATAACCTTATCCATTTGGACCAAAGAAGAAAAATTAAGATGCTAAAGGGGATATATTTGTCTTTACAATTGACTGGTAGTCAAATGAAGGAGACCGTACATCTTTTTTAATTTCATGGTAGAGTTTAAATATTAAGACAATGATTAGGAAAGAAGTGTGGTTTTAGGGTTTGAGATATTTACTAGACAAGTGTATATATCCCTTTCAAAGTAGAAATTAATTAATTGCTAATAAATAAATAAATAAATAAATAAAGAAAACAGATTTGCAGGCAACAAATTTGCTTCAACAATTTTTAATGAAATTGAATTCTTCTCCTACCCAAAAAGTTCCATTTTGGGATACCAAGTATGGGCTATTTGAAGCAACAATTAAAAGTGTTAACATGTGTCACTATCCAATATGTTTCTAAAGGCATCCTCATAATTTCAAGAATCATATACTCCATTATTTTCATTAAAATGTTAACAACTAAATAGCAAATAGGCCTAATAAGCATAAAATATAAACAAAAAATATAACTGGAAATTATTCTAAAACAACGATAAAATTATTTGTGTGACCAATGAAATACGGGTTCAAATTTTAAACGCAAGTATTTATATTTGTATTAGGATAAATTATATATATCACACGCCCTAAGACTTAACACTTTTCTGAACCTGTATACCTGCGCGAATACAAAAGTGTTTGTGTATCGAACTAGTCAAAAATAATACTTTGTGATGGGATAAATCAAGAGGTTTTAGGTTCGAGATCACAAAATCAAATAAAAAAAAAAAATTAGGAGGAGCGATTTTTCCTTTAATGCATCCTAATTATGCCATACAAAAATAAATTAATTGTGGCACTAAATTTCGAATATCAAATAATTAAACTAAAAAAACTTACTAATAAAAAAAAGGATGAAAAAAATTTGGAGCAAATAGATAGAACATCTTGATCCATATTATTTCCTCTTCTTGGTTACATTTCCTCGTACATTTAACAGCTGCTAGTGATAACAATAAGCAAAACAGAATAAACGATATTTAATTTCTGTTACACAAATTACTAATAAATCAAGATGAAGAAGAAGACCCATTAGTTGAAATATGAAGATGAAGTCCACAATTAGTACTACCATCATTGTTGTTGTGATCTTCATTGCTGCTGCTGCCATTGATGTTGAAACCATTAGTGTTATTGTGATCATCTTTTTTAGCAAAAGTGTTCTTGTTATTGTGCATCCAAACTCTAAGAACTCCTTTACCAACTCCAACTTCATTGCAAAATTCTTCTATCTTAGCTTCATCACATTTTTGTAATTTCCACCCTAATTTTTCTGAAAAAGAATGCATTTTTTCTTTCTGTTGTTGTGTAAATTTTGTTCTAAATCGCTTTCTCCCACTTGGGTTGTATTCTGCTTTTGGGGTAACAGGCTGTGGATGGAGTGTTGGCGGTGGAGATGAGGAGGGAGAGGGAGAGAACCGCCGGATTGGTGGAAGAATATGGTGTCGGAAGTTAATAAAGTGGGAGGGAAAATGGGTGGGTGATGAATTATCTTCCGCCGGTTCACATCGGTGGAAGTTGCGGTGGCAACCACACGCGGCGCATTTGAGAGAGGTGGGATTTGAAGGGGTAGAATCAGGCGATGGCATAAACTCACCGCAACCGTCCACGGCGTGTCCACCTAAACTTGCTGCATGATTCTTCAAACATTCTTTGTAAGTCACCGCCGCAGACGGTGGCTGTTGGTGGTGGAAGTGGTGGTTCTTGAGTGTGCCGTTGCTGAAAGACAGAGGCTTAATTAGTGGTGGGGTATCATTTTCTGAACCAGGGGTACTTTTGGTGGGGTTACTGTTGCAAGTTAATTCCATTGGATGGTTTGTTTGTAATTGAGAACAAAATATCTTAGTTCTTGAGGTTTAAAGATGTTTCATATGATTTCTTGAAAAATATGACAATAGATAAAGGGGGAAAAATGACAACTACTGCACAATTAATGGCTATGTTGATAAGGAATGCAAAATTTTGAAGGTTTATGAAGATGGGGTTTGGCTACTTTGTTTGGTTGAGTTTCTCTTTTAGTGGAGGTTTGTTTGATGATGACAAAGAATTTAAGAGCTTAAGACAAAAAGGTCATTGGCAAAAATGATCAAGTACCACAAAGATATAGAGATGAAGGGTTAGTATATATATTGGGGTATTGAGGTTTAAAAATTAGGGCAGAAGGTTTTTTTATTATCTTATTTTACGGTTGTTTTTGCTTATTTATTTTTTTTAGTTTTAAAAATTAGGGCAGAAGGTTTTTTGTATCGGAAATATATCTCTCTATTTGCATAGGTAAATATATTTATGTATACATTACCTTTCTCAAATTTTGCTTATAAAATTATACTAAATTTATTATTATTATTATTTTAGGAGTTAATAATTATTAATGAAAACTTAAAAAGGGGAAGAGATAAGAATGTGATAATTACATGCAGACACCAAATTAAAGGGGTAGGTTAGATGTGTGTAAAAATCAATTAATAAGGGGGTCTAATCAGTAGTTGATTTCTCAGAAGTGCTAATTAATCCAAAGCTGCAAGGAGAGAGAAGTAGTCAAAATTCAAGGTTATCAGCTTTGATGATCATCATGTGAATCCCTGTCATGGTTGTTACACGTGTCTCATGCACCAGGAAATTAGATTAGTTGACCACCACCACTGGTTGAGGTATAGTTGTATATATATATTTTTTATTTTATTTTATTTATTCATAGGGGCGAAAGGAAGGGGAGAAGATAGAAGATTAGGTGGGAATCGAACGATTCGATCAAGGTGAAAATTTTGTTAGTTACGACTAGGGAACGTTCAAATCGAATCGTGAAATCGACCAGTCAAATTAAGTTGTTTAAAAATTTTGATTAAGTTTGATTCGATTTAGTTTGATATTGAATATAAAATCTGAATCAAACTAATAAATAAATATATAATTTTTATATATACTTTTAAGATTTTATATAGAATTTTAATAAAAAATATATTTTAGAAATATTTGCGATTCTCTTGCGAGATATAATATTTAATAGTATATGAAGTGTTCCATATTTATTAACCTAAATAATTGGTTGTATGATTACTTTCTAATCAAGTGTTACTAAATGCGTCACTCTCTTAGTTCTTCCATATTCATATCCTATGTTAAAATCTATTAAGTTCTTATATCTTTTTCAAATGTGAAGTGATTATTATTTAAGTATTATATTGATTTTTATGTTTAGTTACTAAACTCGGTTAACCTTGAAAGTGTACAACAATAAAAAATTATTGTCAGACGATTTTATTACTTAAAAATTCTCCCATAAGAAAATTTTAATAGATAATATGTTTGTCAAATTTTAATATTTTTACTAAACATATATTTATTTATAAAAAATTTAACAAAGTAAGACTGAAACAATTTTTAAGTAACAAAAAATCTGAAAAACCGAAAAATCCGACAAAATCGAACCAATCCAAACTGATATAATTGGTGTAGTTTGGTTTTGATAAAATCGAACCAACTCGGTCCATGTACACGCCTAGCTACGACTATGAAAATTCTCAGGTATAATAAAATTTGTGTAAAAATTTATTTTGTACAATATTTATACTGTATTATATTATTTTTAATTATTTATTATAGTTAAAATAAATGAAATAATATTGTGTATAATTCGTTATAGTTGACTGATAAAATTATACAATGTCAAAATACAAATTATATATTATTGAATTGATATAAATTTGAGAGTCAATAAGTATACCGTTGAGTTTGTTACGGTTTTTGTGTCATTTCAACCTAATCTAGTTCATCTTTTTTTCTTATTCTTTTCATTTCTCCTTTTGTGTAAAGTATAAATCAAAGGTGGATCAATATGATCACTAATAGATTTACGTGAACCAGTAACTTTTATTTAGATCTTCTCCGTTACGATCTAAAATTCATTAAAGGCCGTGATGGCGCCGATCACCTCGGTCAGGCAAGCCGATATTAAATAACTAATTAAAATTTCATTTTAATATTTTGGAAACCATAAATTTCCTTTAATTTAACTATTAAAAATAATCTTCGCAAAATAAATGAAAGTGTTTATAATTTTTAATACATAATATCTCATAATCACCCCAGAACCCGGTGACACAGTGCATGAGCAATCACTAGGGAATCAAATGAAATACATAGTTGTCCGAAAACAAATTTTGAGAGAAAGTAAATACAATACTCTAGGAGAGACTCTGCTAGTTTTGGATCATCTTAAGAGATGCAGCTCACATAAGTCTCTGTATCAACCATGCTGCTATGTGCACTAGGCCATTAGAGATACATGTGCATGTGTAACAAAAATGCACAGCAAGTGTAGTATGAGTACGAAGACAACACGTACTCAGTAAGTATCACGTCTAATCTCGAAGAAGTAGCGACGAGATGTCGATTTCGACACTTACTCGTGGTCCAATAATATACCGATAATATAGTAAATTGAGGATTTTTATAAAACAAGTGTAACTCAATAGCATGAAGCAAATAAATAATTCTTTTATTAATAGGGAATTTCCAAATTCATTTTTATAATTTATACCTTTATCTCAAACCAAGGAGGCAATATCATCATTTATAAATTTGCATGTCAAGCAATACAAGCATGCGCAAATCATGCCGAGGTCATACGGTCCGATCCAACATAAAAATAAAATGTGCACTGTCAGAGGATGGAATGGCGCAAACATAAATACATCTTTTTAATCTATCGAGGCGTTCGACCCGTTCTACAAAAGATAAACACATTCCAACAATTAATCAACAGTTCATCAAAGGTCAATTATCTTAGGAAATGGCAATTCCGCTCTTAACAGTCAAGCAAATGTTGTTTAGCATTTTAGAACTTATTAACCAAGTTCAATATTATTTAAGCATTTTAAATTGACAATAAGGTTGCAAATGTTATAAGTAGCATGCTTTTGGGTCCTAGACTACCCGGACTTAAGCATAATAGTAGCCACGCATGGACTCTCGTCACCTTGTGCGTATATAGCCCCCACAATTAGAATTACATATTTAATTATTTTACATATGGGGATAATTCCCTCTTACAAGGTTAGAAAGGAGACTTGCCTTGCTCCAAAGTTCCATAACCGGCATTCCACGTCCTCCCGATGACTCCAATCGATACACAACACTCCAAAACTAGCCAATAATTATGCAAACTCATTAATATATGCTCAAACACTCATTATAATCTAATTCATAACAATTTCTAACCCTGATCGAAAACTCGATAAAAATCACCCTCGAGTCCACGTGCCCAGATTCCGAAATTTTTCAAAGATAAATTTTACCCATAACCTCACGAACTCAAATATATAATTTTTTTCCAATTCCATGCCCAAATCGTGGTCAAAATCTAAATATGCAAAATTCTAGGTTTTTCCATCAACACCCTAAATTTCTACTACTTTCCATACTTTAATCCGTATCTAAATCATTATTTAACTTACAAAAGGTGAGATTAACTTACCTTATGATTGATAATGAAATCCCTCTCTTCAAAGGCTCCAAAATCGCCAACCAAAGTGAAAAATGTGGGGAAAATGAACCCAAACTCATTTTTAAAGAACATACTGCCCAACGCGATTTCTCGCACTTGCGGTCCACCTGCCGCTTCTGCGGCTACGCACCTACGGAAATTTCAATCGCAGGTGCGGTCTCAGCTAAACTCCACCATGTCCGCTCCTGCGGGATAAATCCGCTCCTGTGGTCCCGCTTCTGCGGGAGCTGCATCGCGCCTGCGCCCCTACCCAAGCTCAGTCCACTTCTGCTTTTGCGGCACCAAGGCCACTTTTGCGACTCCACAAAGGCGGCCCAAGCCTCGTAAGTGCGGTTATACCAAAAGACAATTGTTTCCTTCCTTCTTCAAATTCCAAATTTAATCCGTTAACAATTAGGAATCCACCCGAGGCCCCTAGGACCCCGACCAATCATACCAACCAGTCACAAACTATAATGCGGACCTCCTCGAGGCCTCAAATCACATCAAACAACGTCAAAATTATGAATCACACCCCAACTCGAGATTTATGAACTTTAAAACTTCAAACTTCTACATTCGATGCCAAAACCTCTCAAATCACTCTTGATTGACCTCAAATTTTGCACACAAGTCATATTCGATATTATGGACTTGCTCCAACTTCCAGAATCAGAATCTGACCTCGATATCAAGAAGTTCACTTCCGACCAAACTTCTCAAAAACCTTCTATTGGTCCAAGTAAAGGAGAGTTTTGAATATTGACAAAGGAACTCAGACATGGACCAGGTCCATCCTTGTGAGGCATAGATATGATCAACACAAGCATATGAGATGCACATGAAGGAGATAAACCTAACTTACTAGAAGTGATATCTTCTGATCCTGATCGAAAAGTTTGCATATTGGATAAGGAGAAAGATTTCTTACTCAAAGAGAACGCAACTTAAGAGAAAGATAGAGTTAGAGGTTGAGATCAACTAGAAGTCTTTCACCAAGGAAGAGTAGCATCAGAATTCTAGTTAATATTTATTTACTAACTCTATAAATATTTGTGTTGTTCTCTTTTACTGGTAACACACATAAGTATAAGTTAAACATGAATTGAGAGCAAAATAGAAAGGCAATTTTGCAAGCAGTTCGTGTGTGATTCAAGCGTTCAAACCTGAAGCTACTTGAAATAGATAGAAGAATTAGTTTCGACTGTCTATCTTTTATTCTAGTTCAATTGTAGTAGGTGGTTTTTATATTGTAACTTTCAGCTTAATCTAAAAGCAATTGTATTAGGTACTTAGAGTTTTCAAGTTAGAGTTACCTTGAAGTTGTCGTAACAATTGAGGCTATGAGCTACAACGGGATTAGAGTTAATCATAGGTTTACAAAAGAGATTTTGTAAATGCACTTTTTGGCTTAGTAATTTTTGTGGAGAGTTTGGGAAAATCCTAGTGGAAAGTAGGTCGTGATTTTTTCACCTTTTGAGCCATGTGTTTTTTACGTAAAATCTTTTTGTTCTTTAATTTCTGTAATTATTATTCCGCAACAGTAGTATTTGGAACACATAGAAGAACCAAGTCCTTCTGTAACCAAGTTAAGCGAAAAGTTGGGTACCCCACAAGTCACCCCCCTCTTGTGTGGTATTGAAGTATAAAATATCAATTGATATCAGAGCAGGTTATCCTTGAAAAGGCTAATACCTTAGGAACAGATCAAGATTAGTGCACCACCTGGAAACTAAGAAGGACAATCCACTACTAGGCCTCCACTCTTTAATGGACAGTACTATTCCTGGTGGAAAAACATGATGAGAGATCACATCATAAGAGAAGACTATGAACTCTAGCACATTGTTACTGATGGTCCCCTGGCCACTACAAAGAACAATGATGAAGGAATGTATGTGCCAAAGACTAGAACTGACTGCACTTCTAAGGACTTGAAGAAGTGAGAAAAGAATGCAAAGGCCAAGAAATGGCTTGTGCGTGGACTTGGTCCAGACGCGTATTGTATAATTCAAAGATGTACCACTCCTAAGGAAATTTGGGACACTTTACAAGTAGCTTATGAAGGAACTCTTCAAGTAAAGAGATCAAGAGGAACACTCTGTATTTTTAATATGAGAATTTCACCATGAAGGAAGAAGAAACCATCCAAGAGACGTATACAAGGTTCACAACACTAACAAATGAACTTAAGTCTCTTGGAAGGATTATCCTTAAAGAAGACAAGGTTGAGAAAATCTTGACAAGGGTTTTGCCAGTGACTTGGGAAAGCAAAATCATTGCTATTCAAGAATCAAAGAACATTGCCACTCTCAAGATGGATGAGCTAATTGGAAATCTCACTGCCTATGAACTTAGAAGGCAAACCATGAAGATGGATGCACCCAAGAAGGAAATTAACTTGGCCCTCAAAATAGCTGAAGGTGCAGATCTAGAGGATGATGAATCACGAGAGATTTTAAGAAGTATCTAATGAGAGGAAATAGTTCTTTGAGAGGTGAAAACTTCAACAAACCAAGGGCCCTTGAAAAAAAAGACCAACGAGGGATGCTACAAATATGGTAAGACTCAACACATGATCAAGAACTATCCTCAATGGGAAATTGAATAGAAGAAAGAAAGGGTTGAACAAAGAAATAGGAAGAAGGAACAGGTTCATCCCAATAAGAACAAAGGATCAACAAAAATATGGTTGCTGATTGGGGAGAAAGCTCAGATAAGGATTCAGAAGATGAAGCTGGAGATGAACAAGCACTTATGGCCATTGGAGAATCAGATGATTAACAAGAGGTAAGTGTGATTTATCTCAAAGACATGATTAATTTTTTGTCTAAAGAAAAGCTATCTGAGTTACTGCTAGATTTCATTGATGAGTCTGAGGTCATAAACAATGAGAAAGAACAACTGTTTAGGCAATGTGTAATCCTGAAAACTAAGTGCAAAAATCTGGAACTCAGGGCTAGTGAAAGTGATAGTAAAAATACTGAGTTGAAGAACCAGGTTCTTGAACTTGACACCACTGTGCTAGAGCTTAGATATAAAATTTAAAACTGAAATTAGGAACAGGTAAAAAAGAAAGATGATCACACACATCTCATCTTAGAAGAAAATTTAGAAAAAATGAAGGATGAGTTGTATAAAAGAGATGAGCATATAAGAGTTCTAAAAGAATATCTAAGCAAGATAAAGCATGAACTAGATAAAACTTGCAAATGGAATAAGTCCTCTGATGCACTATCTTGGCTACAAGAATATAACAGTAGCAATAAAAGGAGACTTGGCTATGGCACCCCTACACCTAAGTGGGATCTCA
The DNA here is from genome assembly GCA_026770625.1 of Nicotiana glauca. Classification (NCBI taxonomy): domain Eukaryota; kingdom Viridiplantae; phylum Streptophyta; class Magnoliopsida; order Solanales; family Solanaceae; genus Nicotiana; species Nicotiana glauca. The sequence goes on from MU684274.1 coordinate 61,528, forward strand.
AAAGCAAGTACATCACACTCTCTGAGAACAAAATCCGCACACACTGTGGTAAGACTGGTCACTACAAAAGTGAATGCATTACGAAAGAAAAGTCCAGTCAAAAGAACAAAGCCCTTGTTCAAGGTAAAAATAGGATGCCAGGATGGGCTATAAGAAATTTAATTCACCCTTTTGCCTATAAAAAGGAACCCAAAGACTAACTCCTGATTTTGTTTTGCAGGTCCAAATGAAGGGAAGCAGCCAAATATGGTACATGGATAGTGGCTGCTCAAAGCATATGACTGGAAGCAAGAACCAGTTCCTTTCACTTGATAACTTAAATGGAGGTAATGTCTCCTTTGAAAATGGAAAGAAAGGTGAGATCATTGGGATTGAAAAGGTAGGTAAGACAGATTCACATTCCATTGAGAATGTCTACTTGATAGATAGCTTGAAATAAAGCCTAATTAGTGTATCACAACTGTGTGACAGAGATAACTTGGTAGCATTCACCTCTACCAAATATTTTGTGATAAATCTTACCACTGACAATATTTTTTTGCAGGGAAAAAGAGTAAACAATATATACATTGTAGGTCTGTTCACTCTTTCAGAAAATGAACTCACTTGCTTAAGTGTGTGTTGATACACAATTTTTTCCTATATATTTTTACATACAAAATACTTTCAAAATAGCATGTACATGTATATATAAGCATGCCTAAGAGTTTTGGTATTTTTTTCTAATTTTTAAAGATTTTAAAATCAATTTATTATCTATTTCTAGCAGTACAAAATCCAATAATTATTTTCAAAATTATCATTTTGGCAAATAATTTATTTCTATTCTCATATTTACACCAAAATATAATTAAGGTAATTTTTGTATATTTTTACAAATTTATTTGGTATTTTTAAAACTAAATTGCATATAATAGCAGTTATAGCCTAGTTTACGATTAATAGCATTTTACGATTATAAAATTATTTTTATTACTTTTTAATGAATATTTATATATTATTAATTATTTCAGTGCTTTTAATTTGTTTTTAAAATCAATATTACTATTTTTGTAAAATAAAAAGGGGCAAATTAGCTATTTAACATTTAGCCCATTTCATTTTCAATCACAGCCTCATTTTCCTTTCAATTTTAGCCTCAATTTGACCCCAATTCCGCCCAAATCAAGACCAGCCCAATTCCAATTTTAACCCCACCCACGACCGAGATTCACCCTTACCATTTTTAATTCCCAATACCCCCTTAACCTAGCTCATTCTATCTGAGACACCGCCTTTGAAACCCTCTTCGTCTCTCAAACTCTTTCTAGCCTCTCCGAAAACCTAGCCATATCCTACCTTATTCTACCACGATTCCATCGGAATCCATGGCGTTCCAGGCCATGAATGACTTGTGCTCACTCTCTCTCACCATTAAACCTAAGTTGCTCGAGGTTTTGGAGTCCGACCTCAATCGCTCTCTTTAGATCTTTCTCAGATCTGTAGATCTATGGCCTCTCCGGTCATTATTCTGGCATGTTCAAGCAATACGAGTCTTTTCGACTTAGGATCGGACTTTCCTCAAGACCTTTCTCATTTCTATGGTTTTCTCTACAACTCTAAGTCGTCTGAGGTTCTGCACTTGCTTATTTCTTTTAGATATGTGACATGCCTGAACGTTATTTGACATTTTAAAGGTTTTCCTCAAATTTCCTTTTCAAAATCGTTCAAATTCGATTTTTAGGGTTTCTGAAAAGGTTTTTTCAAATATTTTTCTGGTTCTTCTTGTTCTTTCTTTATTTGTGTTTTATGCTCGTATATTTTCTTCTTATTACGCATGAGTTTGCTCTCTTGTTTCTTTTCTATTATGCAAGACTCTTCTATCTTTTGGTGTTACTCTTATGCTCGCATATTAATTTGTATTGTTTTCCTCACTCTTTGCTATATGTGTTTATGGTTGAATCTTGGATTTTGGTCGTTTTACTGAGTCCTGTTTGTGTTCCTGCTAAGCATATTTTTCTCTACTGTTGTTTAAAAATTGGTATCATCTCTTTCTTCTAAACTTGTTTTAACTCCGAGTTTTCTCAAACATGGTCTCATGACCTTGATTCAGTGTTCTTTTATTATGTATGCTTGTCTCTCATAAGTCGTTGAAAAGATTTCTGAGCCTCTTTCAATGACATTGTTTTCTCACCTCTATGTCTGACTCTATTCGAAGCCCTAGGTCTTAGGGATTTCTTTGACAAGTGGTACCAGGGTTCCACTTTGGGACCCTAGGCTTTCAGACTCACTGCGAGTCTGTAATTAAACTTGAATCTCTTTTTCTTGTGACTCTGAGACTTGCGGTGTTAAACTCTTTTTCCAAATAACCTAACAATTCTTTTGTTTGATCTGTTTGCTTTATATACGAGAAATTTCTCTTTCAAAAGTTTTCACCAACTAAGTGATTGATTATGAAATCCCCTTAATAAGGGTGATGAACTGTCACTGATTTTCCTTCGATTGAACCTCCTTTACCTTTCTTGACTTGGTTCACTCAATTGGACTTGCAATTTTTAGTTTCATGGTTGTTTAATTGATTCCCTTGCCATATTTGGCACAAACCGTGTACCATTGATTGTTTTCCTTAAATAAATTATATGTATTTACCCCTTTTGTGCTACTTTGAAAGTTTTTTAATTAGAAATTTCTTTCCTTAATTAATTTCTACCCGTTGGAATCAGAATCCCTTAACCAAAGGGAGACTGATTTCAATGATTTCTTTGCCTTTCTTATTTGTTTCTTTTCAATATAAAAGGGACTGCCCTTCTGCACTTTTAACACACTTCCAATTCAATACTTTCATCTACACTTCAAGTTCAATACCTAGAACTTCTTATTTCCAACTCATACACTCACATTACTGCTTTGAGTTCAATACTCTCTCAACACTCTGAGATCTTTTTGATCTGTTTGCTTACAAATTGGCTTTTTCAAGACTACTATTTTACTTGTTTTTCCTTAAAACTTGTATGTCTTTTATTTAGTTTTCTGCCTCACCTCTATGTGTTTACTTTGCAGTTCAACATTTTTGTTTACGATATTGCTCATGTTCAATGATTTATGTTAATTATGTTCTTTCCTTGCATCAATTTCTATTGTGAATCCCTAGCCATATTACCTTCTATGTGTTTGAGTTAAGGTCTTGGCATGGCAGTATCCTAATGACTGCCCAGGCCATAACTTGATCCACAATAGATCCTAACTCCTAAGTTTGGCTAACAGGCCGGTCATGGGTGTGCCAGCATTCCCAATTGCTGGGCATGACCACTAACCTGCCATGGCTTTCCCTGATTCCCCCTCTATGCACTTACACTTATTCTTAGACTCTTAAGTTCTGCCCCTCTCTTATGAGCCTTGATTTGGGACCATGAATTCCCACTAAACTTGGATATCTGAGGGCTGGCGTTTCCACATTGCACTATGATTTTAATTCTGCAATGTGTTTGGGGTGTAAGAATTGGCCGGAGCCCTTTGAGACTCTTGGGAACTTTTACACATCCCAAATATGAGAAAGGCTTTTGGAAATCTGATCCTGGAAGTTGGTTTATCTCATATTGTTGGACTTTGAGTCTGAATTAGGCTGTTTTGGTGTAGTTGGAACTTCTGATGTAATTTTACTTTTCTTTTCTAATTCATTTGGGTCTGTAATAATTTGTAATAACAATTAGGGATGGCTAGTGGAAAGGGATGGGGATGAATGCATGCAAAGGGTAGAAAACTTGCCTATAGGTTATTTATAATTTCTACATTCTGCATTTTAGAACCCATGCCTATAAGTTTTCTGTACTTCTGCATTCCTGCATTTTAGAACTCGTGCCTATAAGTTTTTCTGCATTTCTGCATCGTAAAAATTATGCCTATAAGTTTTCTGTACTTCTGCATTTTAGAAATTATGTCTATAAGTTCTGCACTTCTGCATTTTAGAAATTATGTCTATAAGTTCTGCATATAGAAATCATGATCTTAGGTTTCTGCACTTTTGCATATACATGTCTTTAGGCAAACAAGAATAGGTTTAATAAATAACCAACTTCATTATAGATACCATGACTATAGGACTTTTGCATTTATGTAATTGTTTTAAACCAATAATGCTTAGAAATCATGCCAATAGGAGTTAATCAATTGAATCAGCTTCGTCTAATGCATCTATGGATCTAAAATCAGTCATAAGGTCGTTTAAAGTCTATAGATCCTTCTGTTTATAAAACCAGCAGCCTTTTCCTTAAAATCAATATGCTTTATTAGATGTCATGCCTATAGGTCTCACTTAGGCAAACTATTAGGTAATTAATTGCGTCAATTTTGATAAACTACATCCAGACAAGGCTAACTCGGACTCCTCAGCTGATAAATATGTGATGAATCAGCCTAGCCTACGCTTTTAATTTAATTCAGACCAAAATAAGTATTTGAAGTCATGCTATATTTGCTCTTTTAAGTGAGGCGGTCTGTGTGAGCCATAATTGCTATTTGTTTCCCCCTAACTGTTTATGTGTTTTTGCTTGTCGCCTAGACTTTTATCCTTTTAAAACTCTGAAAAGCCCCAACTCCCTTCCCTTTAGGACTAGTAGTCTCAATGCCTCTGGGACTGATAGAATCGGGACGGGTAATAGCATGCTTTATGTAACAATACTATTCTGCGCTTTAACACCTTAACGGGGTAGGAAGGGTAGATATGGATATGATGATCGATGCGCTAATACCTCATGTTGCCCCTCTCCTGAGGAGTGATTACTGGGTATTGCATTGACGTGATCCATATTAATCATAAACCTAGGACCCCCTCCCTTTTACCTGCTTTCGTCTATTTCTTTTAAAATTGTTTAAGTCTTTCATAAAATTTCTACCCTCTTTACATTTCCTCAAGTTTCAACTTATTTGCAATGTTGTATGCGAATCCCTCTTATTTGAGCCCTTAATTGCTTACTTGATTATGTGAAGTCCAAACTATAACATGGCCGGGAACCACACTAGTGGATCTTGAGGGGTGCCTAACACCTTCCCTTCGGGATAATTTCTAGCCCTTACCCTAACTCTGGTTCTTCAAACTCAAACCCTTATTAGTGTCCTAATGCACTTAATCATTAGGTAGCGACTCTTCAAATTCCAAAACCCAATTCCCAAAAGGGAACGAGTTGTCCTCCCAAATGTCATAAACCCAATTTTGCCTTTAGAAAAAAGGGGCGCGACAGTGTGTTGGACAATGATCCCCTCCTTTGTCACAAAAGACTTGGACATACATGTCTAAGTCAACAAATTAGTCTCCAAGGACTTGGTGATAGGGTTACCTAACATCAAGTTTAAGGAAGACAAAGTTTGTGAGGCTTGTGCATGGGGGAAGCATGTAAGATCCTATTTTAAAAGTACGAAAGTGGTAAGCACGACCAGGTCGATAAAACTGGTTCATATAGAGCTATGTGGTCCAATGAGAACATTAAGCAGAGGTGGTAAAAAAATATGTGATGGTGCTTGTTGATGACTACTCTAGGTCTGCTTGGACATTGTTTTTAACATCTAAGGATGAAACATTTGACATGTTTACTGCCTTTGATAGAAAAACTCAAAAACAACTAGGTAATCAACTTGCATCAATTAGGCCTGATCATGGAACTGAATTTGAAAATGCTAAGTTTGCTAAATTTTGTGATGAGCATGGCATAGATCATAATTTTTCTGCCCCTAGGACTCCACAATAAAATGGAGTAGTTTAAAGAAAGAATAAGACTCTTAAAAATATGGCTAGGACTATGCTTCTTTCTAGTAAACTGCCTCATAACTTATGGGCAACAGATGTAAACACTGCATGTTACATCATTAATAGGTGCATGATTAGAACTCTTATAGAGAAAACTCCTTATGAATTAGTTAAAGGGAGAAAGCAAAATATATCTCATCTTAGGGCATTCGGATGCAAATACTCTGTGCACAATAATATAAAGGACTCCTTAGGTAAGTTTGATCCTAGAAGTTATGAGAGAGTATTCTTGGGATATTCTTCACATAGCAAAGCGTATAAAGTGTACAACAAAATAATTATATGTGTAGAAGAAAGTGTACATGTAGTTTTTGATGTAACTAAAATAATTATATAAAGATAAAGCTATTGGGCTGGTAAAAGAATTAAGTGAAGTCACATCCCAAGCTGAAACTACACTAGAAGAAGGAATAGGTGATGGAACAGGTTCTTCCATCTAGGCCAACCTGACAGGGGGAACTGAACAACGAAGAACTGAATCTAATTCCCAAATAGAACATGTCCATGAGCATGTTCCTCAGCAACAGAACATGGGAGAAATATCAAACAGAAACCAGTTGGTTGTGAAACCTTACAAGTATCAAAGTTCTCATCCCATTAAGAACATAATTACAGATCCAACCTTTGGAATTAAAACTATATCTCAATTAAAGAATTTGTGTGCTTTTGATGCTTTCTTATCTCTTATTGAACCTAAAAATGTTACTGAGGCTTTGCAGGATGTAGACTGGGTAAATGCAATGCAAGATGAACTCAATTAGTTTAAAAGGAGTCAAGTTTGGCATTTGGTTACAAGACCCAAGGACAAATCAATAATTAGCACTAAATGGGTCTTCAAAAATAAACTTGATAAAGATGGAACTATTACAAGGAACAAGACAAGGTTGGTGGTTCAAAGTTATAGTCAAGAGAAAGGCATAGACTTTGATGAGACCTTTGCCCCAGTTGCAAGATTGGAAGCATTAAGACTCCTCATAGGTTTTGCAGCACACATGGAATTTACTCTTCACCAGATGGATGTGAAGAGTGCTTTCCTAAATGGCTACTTAAAGGAAGAAGTATTTGTCAAACAACCTCAAGGGTTTGAAAGCAAGAAGTGTCCAGATCATGTATATAAACTGGACAAGGCACTCTATGGACTCAAGTAGGCCCCTAGAGCATGGTATGAACGACTATCCAAATTCCTGCTTGAACATATCTACAAGAGAGGTAAGATTGATAGTACTATATTCTTGAGGGGAAAATGTAAGGATCTACTAGTGGTAAAAATATATGTTGATGACATAATTTTTGGGGAAATCACTGAACAACTTAGTAAGGAATGTGCTAAACTAATGGGGATTGAATTTGAAATGAGTATGATGGGTGAGCTTAACTTCTTCTTAGGCTTACAAATCAAATAAAACTCAAATGGAACCATGATCTATCTGTAGAAATATGTAAAAGGGTTGATTAAGAAGTTTAAAATGGACGAATCAAAGGAAATAGACACTCGTATTGCAACAAATACTAAATTAGATATAGATGAACCTGGTTTATCTGTTGATCAAAAGTTGTATAGGGGTATGATTGGTTCACTTTTGTATCTTACTGCCAGTAGACCTGATATTGTCTTTATTGTAGGGCTTTGTAGTCGATTTCAAGCAAATCCTAAGGAATCCCACTTGACTGTTGTCAAGAGGATATTGAGATACTTGAAAGGCACTACTAACCTTTGCCTTTGGTATCCAAAAGGCTGCAACTTTAATTTAGTGGGATATGCTGATGCTGACTATGCAAGTTTCCTTGTGGACAGGAAGAGCACCTCAAGTATGGCTCACTTTCTTGGTTCATGTCTAGTATCACGGGCCACTAAAGAGCAAAACTTAGTGGCCTTATCTACTACTGAAGCTGAGTATGTTGTTGTTGCCTCTTGTTGTGCTCAATTACTGTGGATCAAATAGCAGTTGATGGATTTTGGTATTGAAGTTGGTTGCGTCCCTATTTTTTGTGATAACACTAGTGCTATTAGTATGACTAAGAACCCAGTTCATCATAAAAGAACTAAGCACATAGATGTTAGACATTATTTCTTAAGGGATAACTATGAGAAAGGATTGATCACTATAGAACTTTGTGCTACTGATAAGCAGATTGCTGACATTTTTACAAAAGCACTGAGTAGAGATAGCTTTGAAATGAACAAGTTAGAACTAGGGATGATTAGTATCACTAATGAAACCAGTTCAGAATGAAAAAAATTGGTTAGGAAATCTGGAACTTGTATAAATATCTAGATTGATTTTTGCTTAGCTTCATACTGTAAATAGTGTATTCTTGTGCCATGTATTGATATGACTCACTGATCTCCAACAAATTTCTCTATTTTGGTAAATTGAGGCATTATCAAGAGGATTCTTAGTGAAGAACCATGTTCATCAGTACTGGTTCATCTAAATAGCGAGGTATGTTTTCTACACTCTGCACAATTAAAAATATTAATATTTAATTCATGAACAGAGTCCTACCTATGATCAAAAACCTCAGAAAAATCTATCCTTTTAAATTTGAACGAGTTTCGATTCTATTAGAATTATCACTGCACAAAATGCCCAAAATCTAGGGAAGCTTAACCGCTCATTCAACTTGAAATTTCAGATTGATTACACTTCTAATTAGTCATTAATGTATCCTATCTCTTTAAAAACCCATCATCACCATCACTACCACTCTCATAACTCTAAAACCGTTGAATTTCTTCTGCTCTCTATTGTTCTCTATTCCAAAAACCCAATTCAAAAATCCTCTTCCAGAATTAGCAAGATGTTTAACCCTTAAGATAATCCAACTACTCCTCCACAACCTACCCCCTTTGATTCCTCCACGACTCCTCAACCCAGCACTACCCCCAACCTAAGAGAAGGCGAGTAAAGATGCTTGCTCGCAAAATTATGGCTACATGTGTGCTTTCAAAGAAATTGAATGCACAATTGAAGGCTAGCCAAGCCCAAGACTCTAAAAACTCAAATGATTCCTTCAAATATGTGAGTGAGGGGGAAGTAACTACGTCTTCTGTTTCTCAGAAGGTTCAAAATCCTCCTTATGAGGTACGCTCCGTTTTGGTTAAAAATTTGGATGTAGATTAGTTCTGGTTGGGTTTGTTATCAATGTGGAAACACCTGAGTCAAGAAGGACAGGAGGTAAAAATAAAAGTGAAAAAGAAAAGGAGAGTGAGGGTGTGAGTAATGATATGGGGGAAGAGAGATAGAAGTGGCTGATTCTTCACCCACCTCAGAAATGGTTAGACCTGCTATCTGTGGAGCTAAGTATGAGTTGTAGAAGAAAGTAGCAAGAAAGCAGGGGGAAGTGGATCAGGGGAGGCTGATGAAGGGCTGGTTAATCTTAGTTCACATACAGATAAACCCGGTTCATCTATTGAGGAGACCATAGCAGACCTTCTGAAAAAAGTAGGTGCTAGTTGCAACCCCAAGAAAAGGAGAACCCCAACACCAAAATTTCGCAGCACTGCAAAAAATACCAAGAAAAGAAAGGCTACTTCTCCAACAACAGCTGAGATTCCCCTACCAAAAGGAAGGGCCACAAAAAGTATAGTGAAGTAGAGTGAGAGTGAGTTACAAAAAGGTATGGCAGAAAGCAAGACGAAAAGGATGGATAAAGGGAAAGCTAAGGTTGTTGAGCCTGTTGAGGCTGTTGATGTGGATGAGATGGAACAGGTCCATCAGGAAGAACACACAACTACGGAGGTTCAGACCCCCAAGCCCAAAAAGACCAAGACTTCTTCCAAAAATTCTTCATCTATGTCTAAGACTGCTGAAACTTAATTGGCCAAGAGGACAATGTCTGTTATGAAAACCAAGCAAGTTAGAATTACTGATAAGGAAGAACGGAGTGGTGAAGAAGAGAGTGAATCTGATGGTGAACAAGATAAGGCGGTCAAATTCAGCAAAAGAAACATTTTGAAGGGTAGACTTCTGAAGGATTTAGAGGAACCATGGATGGTTCGATTAGTTGATGCTCTTGCTGCTCAGGGTTGGAAGGACATGGTCCTTCAATTAGATAGTAGGCTGGCCAGGAAAGATATCATTGAGTTCATGGCAAATGTAGAGGTCAAGGATGGTAGAGTTACCAGTCAAGTGAAAGGAGTTCAAATGACATTTGATGAAAAGGAGCTGGATGAGATTCATGACATCCCTTCTGAAGGGTATGATGACTACACAAGGCAAAAAATGGCCAAGTCTGGACTCCCTTCCTATTGCCCTTGCTATTACTACAAGGTTTTGTGATGTCCCAGATGTGAATGAATCCAAGGTCGTGTATAAAAGTTAAATGAAGCCTTGCCACAAGGTCCTGTTTGAATTTTTCAACAAGTGTCTGCTACCTAGGCAGGAAAGAAGACACATTGCTAACTACATGGACTTGGTGTTGATGGAGTGTGTTGAAAGTGGCGTGCAGATCAACTGGCCTGCATTTATTATCAAGCTACTGGACAGGGTTATCAATGGCTCCAAGGCTCATGCCACTCCTTATGGGTTTATTCTGACTACTGTTCTGGATCTTTGCAAGGTGCCACTGAAGAAGTGGGAGATGGCTACAAGCAAAGACCATTTTGGAATCAACACTTTGATTGCTTGTGAGTATGAGGTCAATGCCATTCCTAATGAACTCGGTTCATCTAAAAAGACACATATAAATAGTAAGGTCAGAGCTTTAGTGCAGGAGAGTGGGGCAAAGGATGCTGAGATAGCTGGGCTGAAGGCTCGTTTAGCATAGGTGGAATCTGAGAGAGATGCTCTTAAAACTGAGCTCACAAAGGAAAAAGAGAAGAATGATGGCATTCTTCAAAATATGATGCACCTTCTCCAATGCCAAAACCCAACCCCCAGCTCTTCCAAGCCTTAAGATCTTTAGCCTTTATTTCCTGAACCTTGTCTAGACCTTTCAGTGACCCATATTAGGGATTTTTCTTATTTTGCTCATGTTTTGACTATTTTTGTTTCTTTTTGTGGATTGTGGTAGAATCTTATTCCCTATCAATGAAGTTTATTATTTTGTGCTTGTTGACTGTTTATATTTTCTTGATAGTTTGAATATGTTCGGTTGATTACTGATGAGTTATCCATGATTGCACTTGCAGTTGTCCCAGTGGCCATGAGTAATTGTTAAAATTCTAGCAATCACACTATATTTATTCAACTTTTCAATGATGCCAAAAGGGGGAAGAGATATTCTGCTTTATATTCTAAATAAGCGATATTTATAACCTAATGAACCTGGTCCTTGATGATAAGTAAAAAATTTCTAACTTTGCATTGATGAATAAGATGAGTTCTGACAGGGCCTAAGTGAGTGAAAAGCACAGAGTTTTTCATCATCAAAAAGGAGGAATTTGTTGGCCCAAGTAAAGGAGAGTTTTAAAGATTGACAAAGGAACTCAGATATGGAGTGGGTCCATACTTGTAAGGCACATATATGATCAACTCAAGCATGTGAGGTACACGTGAAGGAGATAAACCTAACTTACCAGGAGTGATATCTCGTGATCCTGATCGAAAAGGTTGCATATTGGATAAGGAGAAAGACTGCTTACTCAAAGAAAACACGGATTAAGAGAAGGATAAAGTTAGAGGTTGAGATCAACTAGAACTCTTACACCAAGGAAGAGTAGAATCAGAATTGGAGTTAATCTCTGTTTACTAATGTTTACCGTGAAAATGGTAATAATAATTAAATTTGTTGATGGGACTCTAAAAATATGTGATCTATTATAATGCTAGTTGTAGAGCAGTCAATGTTATATGTGTATAGTTTAAGGATGATACGTGAGCTAAAATAAAACAGTAATCGAATTGAGATATAATCGTTCGGGGCCTCGAGCTGGTCGATTTATGGCCTCGAGGTCGGGTCTCGAGCTTGGGCTCAAGCTATCAGGGGAATCGGGGAAGGGCTAACAGATGCGATAATATTAAAGGAGGCTCTTTATGGCCAATGATAAGCAATAAATAAGCAATTAATATGGAACAAGTATGAAAATAACAAGATAGAACAACAATGTCGAGAGAGTGTCTTAGAGAGAGAGAGAGAGAGTTATCATATATTTCATATAGAGCCTTTGGAGCAACATCAGTCCTCTATAAAATAGTGAAAATCCCCTTTATATAGAGGGGTTAAAGCTTATATGCAAAGGCATACATTACATGTAAAGGTATGGATATGGGACGACTGGAAATGACACCCCGAGTAGGGCTCAGAATAGCCTGGCTAGGCTTTGTCAGACTCAGCTGCGACAGACTCAACTGCGTCTTGGGAACTCCAATTTTTGCTTCAACCTCGACCGATATCCTCTTAAGGCCAGGTGTCGACGGTCTCCGAGGGAGAAGACTGGAGCACATCTTTGCAGCCTCGAGGCGATCTTCCAAAATGCTTTAATGATGGGAAATTGGGCTCTCGAATTTTTTCGTGTACAGATAGTCTCTGTGTTTCCTAGATCGAAGTGATAAGAAATGAATTTGATCATCAACTCATTAAGTTCCCTATGCCGATGTCATATCGCTGATACAACCTATGACTCGAGCCATTGCGACAATCGGGAAATCTTTTGGACTTGTCTTTTCGATATCATTCAATGCACTATCGATTCTCGTTCTTTAATGCACTGCCAACTCTCGTTATTCAAAGTGGCAGTACCATCGTTGATTCAGTTTTCAAAAACACATTGATTGAGCCAGCCGGTCCGTCTTCCAAAGGCACCGAATACCGTATGATCTCTCCCTATAAATGGACGTATTTTGACTCTATTTCTTCAGCTAAGTGTATTTTTCCATTCATTCATCCATTTTTCTTCACCGTCTTCTTTTATCGTAACTGCCATGTTTGGGGTCTATGGCCCTAGGGCTGTATGGCAACATTCTCAGTATCTGCGTAGTGTCCTCTTACCTGAGCTTCTCCATGTCGAACGATTTTACATTGTCCCAACATTGCTGTTGTTGTTATCATGGCTACTATTACTATCATTATTGACTCGAGATGATGATATATGGGGGGCCGGTTTCTTCCGGTATGGACATGCGTTCGGATTCTACAACGCTGCTCACTCTTCTACCCTGGCCTGGTGTGGCACTTCATTCCTTGGGTATTTTCCCAAGGGATAAAATGGGACAAATGGCTGTCGAGATTGGGGCTCGCCGGATCTTCAACCTTTGGCTTCGGTGGGCTATGTCTATTTTTTGTGCCTCTTCTAAATCCTCCCTCTTTCCTCTTTTTCATGTTTTCCCTCGGATATATTACTTCGAGGGATTGAGCTGGGAACCTAGAGGAGGTGGCGGTCGAAGGTATCACCTTCGAGGATGTAGGCTCGAGGAGGCGGCGCTTCGGGGACACTGCTACCAGAGATAGACCTTCGAGGGTAGACTAGGTTTACGCTTCGCATATTCCCTTTTGTTTCCTTATTTCTGAGTAGAAACCCTTTGTAAGCTTTTGTGATCATATGTAAGGACCCCTCGAGGGCCGTTGTAAGAAAATTTCCATAAATGTAAAGATATCTTTTGACTTCTGCCTTTGATGTTTTCCATATTTCTTTTAATTTTGCGGGGATCCTGAATGTATGCTTCTGCTGATGATTATCAACATCTATCTCGAACACGAGAATTTTTCTCAGCTTTGTTTGATAGAAATGGCTCCCTTCTGAGCCCACCATCGTTCCTCGTACTGAGCTCTAAGTGGTCCTATAGACCCGGCCAATTGGGACCCTTGAGTCACACAGAGATAATACTTGGAGACTTGATGATGCTGAGGTTTTTCGCGAAGAAGGCAGGGCTTGAATTCACGCTCAGCCATCTCGTCAGGCTGCACCGACCCTTTCACCATCGAGGTTTGCTAACCTTGCGGTGCCATTTATCTACGCCTTTTGTTGTTGATGATGATGAAGGCGGAGATCAAGAGTGGGATATTCAGTTCATCTGGGTCCATACGACCAACGTTATCCCTGTGGAGCTTATGCTATTCCCCGAAGAATTGAACTATATGACTTGAGTAGAGCGTCTCGTGTTTTCTCAGATTTGTTCATGTTGAAAGTTAATCTTGTAATCGTGTTTCCTTCTCTTCTGCAGCAATTTTATGGGCACCAGGCAAAGTTCCTGATCTACCTGGTTGGGTCCGGAAGCTGGCGAGCCACTCAAATTGCGACGAATGCCGGTGGCGAGCTGCATCTCAGGGCAGGTGGAAAGCAAAATGTCATGGTGCGTGTGTATATTGATTTTCCCTTGTTTATTTGGAGAGACATTCTTCCCTTTTTATGCACTAATCTTGTTGTTGCAGGTATCGGAGAGCCTCTGAAGGCGAGGTTGTGCCCATCCGGAGAGAAGGAGGGGTTGTTGGCTTTCGAGCCAAAGCATGTCGATAGTAAGTTGGAAATGTACTTGCAGGGAGATGGCGCTTGTGGCAATGCAGAACGGGGTCGGACCGTCGAGACAAAGACATCTCCTGAGCCTGTCGCGCCCGAGGTTACCGAATCTGGAAAGATGGCTCCTCCGAATGATCGTGTTTCTATCGGGGTCGATTCCTCCGGGGCCGAGGGCTCTAGATCAACAGATATGTGTTCGGCCTTCGAGGAAGTCTTCTGACTTCACTTTGAGGTGAGCTTCGTCATAGGCCTCCTAAATCCGTGTCTTCCCTTTCTTACCGGGTTTTTCATTTTATAGGCCTTCGACAGGCTTAGGTCCAAGCTACTCCGTCATGAAGCTAGGCTCCCGAAAGCTCTGGAAGAGGGTAGATCTCTTAGGCTCCTTTGCGAGGAGAAGGAAACCGAGTTGGCGTACTGGCGATGTAAGGTGTATCAGAGCTTGAATTACAAGATCTATTCGTTGGAGCAGGTAACTTCCCGTCCTGGTTGAGTATGCATTTTGCTTTTTAACTTCTAAGGTTAACTCTTCACCTATCTCATATGCAAAAAAAGATAGAGGCCTTATAACATCTTAGAGACGAGGCTGATCGAATCAGAAATGACTATGTATAGCTGAGAGCTTGGGCGCATGTCCAAGCCTCAGATGAGAAAGATGCATCGGCCAAGCTTTCTGCCCTCGAGGTCCAACTCCTCTTAGCTCATGGCACCGCTTCAGTTTAAGCGGATATGATCACGAAGCTTGAATCCAAACTTTCGAAGGTTAGGGCTGAGATTATTGATGCTCGGACCGAAGCAGTATTGAATTGTACTAAGGCCGATCAGAAAATGGCGCTTCATTTGAAGGACATTATCGATGCCTAAGACGAGTTGAAGAGGGTCCTTGATCTTGAAGAGAAGATCGAGGAATATGTGTGTTGCAAATCTCGGAGAAGGGTTCTCAAGGAAATCAATGTCAGGGATTTTATTCTTTCGGAAGAGTTGGTGCGAGCGAGGGAGAACGAGCGCGATGATCGGTTATTCCTATCTAATGCCGAGGAGAGTGAGGATGAGGCCGATAAGCCGTAGCTCTCAGGGGTGGGGCGTAGATCTCGCCATCTCGTGTGCAGTACCTTTTTAGAGTATGTTTGTAGATGGAGAATGTATTTTTCCACGCATGTACCTAAAAAGAAAACCCTTTTGCGGCTTTTTGTTCTTCTGTACCCTCTTTTGTTTCACTTATGGCTTTTTAGGGGTCTTACAAATTCGACATATAGCCTAAACTTCGAATTGATTTTATGCATGTAATACGGTCTTACAAAACTTTCATGCCTTTTGAGGTCTTACAATTTGTGTCGTTGCTTTGTGCAAGTTTTACAAGGCCGAGTCTTCCTGCTTGTGGTCTTATGGCCTCAGGTTTTTTTGCTGAATATCAATTGGCGATAATCTCCAAGTCATCGAGTTCGTTTTGGCTTTAGAGTCGTTACTCATGATCCCGGGATTGCCTCATTGAGGGCTTACGACTTTGGAGATTCCGACCTTGAGGTTCTGCGTATGTTGAGTTCTTTAGTGCCAGTATATGAGTATTAGGGATGATTTCTTTTTGGAGATAGTTAATGATTTATGTGATGCCCCGTCGAGGGCTTACTAGTCTGGAGTTTCGACCCTGAGGTCATGCGGGTACTGAATTATCGACGCTAGTCTTCGAGTATTCTGGATTTTTTTTATGGAGAAATCATTCTGGCGAAAAACACCAGGTTTTCCTTAGAGCATGAATCATATTGGAAAAGATCATTCTTTGATTACTTGACATTAGTACATGTGCCTCTGCCATCGGGGCGCGATTGTGCGGACACAATTCATTCGACCATTTTGTCCGGTACATTGTTTTCTCATTGGGCTCCTATTTGGCATTTCTTGGCTCTCCTGAGCGGACGATCTTCTGAAATGGCATCCTTTGGAACTCGTGGTTGATAGTAAAAGAAGCCTTGAGTACCTATTGGATTCCTTTTAGGTAGCATATAGGTGTTTCAGCGTTAAAAACCTTGCCGGCAAAACCCTTTTTAGGATAAAAAGCTCGATCGAAGGAAAATAGTGCAAATGATGTCTGTAAAACCTTAGTGTCTTCGGGATGGGTGTGCGTGTTTGACCGCTGTGATCGAGTGCATGTATAAAGGATTAGTATAAAATATAAACTGAAAAGGGAGATGGTTATACCTTATCACGGGATACGTTTGGTGACATTCTGAGGTCTGGTATGCCTCTGTTGTTTGTGGTGAGGACTCAGTATGTTCCTCCGCTATGTTCAATCGATCTTAGCCGAAGATGTAGTTTGATTATCCCTAGGCTCTCTGGAGAGCAGAGATATTGGCGTCGGTGCCACGTCGTGCACCGCAAATATTTCCCTTGCTGTGTGCTGCTCTCCGTGGACGGATTTGATCCCGTCTTTTGTTGGGAATTTAATCATCTATTGAAGGGTAGATGATACCGCTCTCATGCAGTGTATCCACGGTCGCCCAAACAAGGCGTTGTACCTCATGTCGCCTTCGCTGACATGAAATTTGACATTTTGGGTCGTGCCGGCCACACTGACTGGGAGGGTGATCTTTCCTTTTATTGTCTCGCTTGCCATGTTAAATCCGTTGAGGACTAGAGTGGAGGGCACGATTTGGTCCAGCAGTCCGAGCTGCTCTACTACCTTCAACCTCATAATATTAGTCGAGCTACCTGGGTCCATGGGTTCACGCTTTATCTGAAACGTATTTATGAGTAAAGAGATTGCCAGTGCGTCGTTAAGAGGTTGAAATAGGGTCTATGAGCCCTCCTCACTGAATGTGAGAGCATCTTCGGGTACGTATCCCGGGGTTCACTTTCCTATGGTGATGGATCTTTTTGCCTTTCTCATCACGGGTTCTTGAGGAGCGTCGATGCCGCCTAATATCATGTGGATAACATGTCGTGGCTCGTTTGCTTCATTCTTCTTGTCCGCCTCTCTTTCTCGGAACTGATTTTTGGCTCTGTCACTCAATAATTCTCTGAGATGACCTTTGCTAAGTAACCTGGCAATTTCCTCTCGTAGATGGTGACAATCCTCAATTCTGTGGCCATGAGTGTTGTGAAATTCGCATACCAAGTTATGATTCCTTTTGGAAGGATCCGATTGTACAGGCCTGGTTCATCTGGTATCCTTGATTTTGCTGATAGCGAACACGATTTCTGAAATATTAATGCTGAAGTTGTATTTTGATAGGCATGGTGCCCATATTGGCATCGGGTTTCCGTATAATCCGGCTCTGTTAATAAAACTTTGGGGATTCTGCCATCGGTTGATCGGTCGGTCGTTGCGAGGTGGTTTGCGTTTCGAGGCGTTCTCCTGTCTTCGATGTATGGTTGATACCTTTCTTGGTTTGGCTTCGACTCCTTTGCTAAGAGCATGTTCGGGTATACTGAGCCCGAAGGGGCTCCCAATTGATCATCCCCGACCGCGATCTTTGACTGGTATCGGTTGTGGACATCCAACTAGGTTACGACAGGATACTCGATCAGATTTTCTTTCAGCTGCCGCGAGGCCACAGAACTTCGCTCGTTTAGGCCCTGAGTGAAGGCCTATACCCCCCAATCATCGGAGACCGGGGTTAGTTCCATTTGTTCCATTTGAAAGCGGGACACGAACTCTTATAAAATTTCATTCTCCCTTTGCCTGATCTTGAATACGTCAGATTTCCTCGTTGCTACTTTGATGGAACTAGCGTGTGCCTTTATGAAGGAGTCTGCGAGAATGGCAAATAAGTCTATGGAGTTGGTAGCTAGATTATGGTACCACATCATGGCCCCTTTTGAGTGTGTTTCCCCGAACTTCTTCAGTAAAACGGACTCGATCTTGTTGTCTTTTATGTTGTTGCCTTTTACTGCGCATATATAGGCGGTAACATGCTCGTTGGGGTATGAGGTCCCATTATACTTCGGGATTTCTGGAATTCTGAACTTCTTTGGGATAGGTTTCGAAGCTGCTTAATCCGGGAACAGCCGCTGCACGAACTTTCTCGAGTCTACGCCTTTCAGAATCGGGGCGCACCCGGGATTCGGTTGACCTCTGCTATCATCTTCTTGCCCTACTCGATCCTTCTGGAAAGTTCCTCGAGTATTTCTTCGATAGCAGGGTCGGTTGTCGAACCATTATTTCTCAGTCTCTCTGGTAACTATTCGGTCGGGGGAGTTGTCCCTGGTGCTACGGTGTTGGGAGTTTTTGGATGGCTTTGCAGCTGGGCGGTAGATAGCTATTGTGCCTGCAACATTTCAAAGATAACATGAAGGCTAACTTCATGTTCTTCCCGAGCTGTGTTTTTTTTGGGCTTTCTGTTGGTTGTCTTGCTGCATGCTTCTGTCGGTGCATGAGGTTTCGTCGACCTTCTGTGCGTCGTGTGAACCCACGTCTGCTAGAATCGGTCCATGCGCGTTATTGGGGTTTAGTGGTGGCGCGCTGATGATTGGAACTGCTACTCTGTTCTCTCCATAGTTTTCGAGGTTGTTGTTCTCAACTATGTTCACTGAGCTAGGAATTTTGACCTGCAATCGAAGATCTTGGACAAGAAGAAGTGTGAAAGATAACTTGTGTTGTGTGACAAAACTAGCAAGAAAATAATCACTATTAAATTTGTTTACCATGAAAATCGTAATAACAATTAAATTTGTTGATGGGACTATAAAAATACGTGATCAATTTTTATGCTAGTTGTGGAGCAGTCGATCCTATATGTGTGTAGTTTAAGGTTGATACACGAGCTGAAATAAAGCAGTAATCAAATTGAGAGATAACTGTTAGGGGCCTCGAGCTGGTCGATTTGTGGCCTCGAGGTCGGGTCTCGAGCTCGAGCTATCAGGGGGAATTGGGGAAGGGCTAACAGATGCGATAATATTAAAGGAGGTTCTTTATGGCCAATGATAAACAATGAATGTGGAACAAGTATGAAAATAACAAGATAGAACAACAATGTCGAGAGAGTGTCTTAGAGAGAAAGAGAGTGAGTTATCATATATTTCATGTAGAGCCTTTGGAGCAACATCAGTCCTCTATAAAATAGTGAAAATCCCCTTTATATAGAGGGGGGAAAGCTTATATGATAAGGCATACATTAGTTGTAAAGGTATGGAGATGGGACAGCTCAAAATGATGCCCCGAGTTGGGCACAGAATAGCCTGGCTAGGCTTTATTAGACTCAACCTCGTCTTGGGAACTCCTATTTTTGGTTTAGCCTAGACCGACATCCTCTTAAGGTCGGGTGTCGACGGTCTCCGAGGGAGAAGACTCGAGCACATCTTTGCAGCCTCGAGGCTTCGAGGCGATCTTCCGAAATGCTTTAATAACGGGAAATTGGGCTCTCCGATTTTACCATATACAACTAACTCCACAAATATTAGTGTTGTTCTCTTTTACAGGTAACGCATATAAGCAGAAGTTAAACGTGAATTGAGAGCAAAATAGCAAGACAATTTTGCAAGCAGTTCGTGTGTGATTCAAGCGTGCAAACCTGAAGATACTTGAACTAGATAGAAGAATCAGTTTCAAGTGTCTGTATTTTATTCTAGTTCAATTATTGTAGGTGGTCTTCATATTATACCTTTCAGCTTTATTTAGAAGCAATTGTATTAGGTACTTAGAGTTTTCAAGTTAGAGTTAACTTGAAGTTGTCGCAACAGTTGAGGCTGTGTGCTACAACGGGATTAGAGTTAATCCTAGGTTTACAAAAGAGTTTTTGTAAATGGAGTTTTTGGCTCAGTGATTTTAGTGGAGAGTTTGGGAAAATCCTACTGGAAAGTAGGTCGTGGTTTTTTTCACCTTTTGAGCTAGGTGTTTTCCACGTAAAATCTTTGTGTTCTTTAATTTCTGTACTTGTTATTCTGCAACAGTAGTAGTTGGAACACATAGAAGAACCAGGTCCTTCTATAATCAAGTTAAGCGAAAAGTTGGGTATCACACAAATCACCCATCAAATTTTTAACTTTAGCCAAATGACTCCAAAATGACCTACGGACCTCCAAATCCACTTCCGTTCGCGCTCCCAATACCAGAATCACCATACGGAGCTACTCCCAGACTCAAAATCCCAAACGGGCATCGATAACACTGAAATGCACTTCAATCCAAACTTATAGAATTCTTCCAAAATGCTAAGTTCCACAATAGGCGCCAAAATACTTCCGGATCATTCAAAACCCGATCCGGACATATGCTCAACTTCGAAATCATCATATGAACCTGCTGGAACCGTCAAATCCCAATTCCGATGCTGTTTACTCAAAAATCAACCCTTAGTCAATTCTTCCAACTTAAAGCTTTCGAAATGAGAATTTTCTTTCCAAAACAACTCCAAAATTCACGGAATTCAATTCCGATCATGCGTACAAGTCATAATACCTGAAGTGAAGTTGCTCGTGTCCTCAAACCGTTGAACGGCGCGCTAGAGCTCAAAACGACAGGTTGGGTCGTTACTCTCTCTCTATATATATATATATATTAAACATTTATTAAATATCTATAAATATCAAGTTGTACCTAATTACTATTGTATTATTAATTTGAAGTCATAGTATAAACAATTCCATCATGTGTCTGGAGGAGAATTCTCCGTCAAAGGTGACTTTTAGGACATCAAGCTGTTCATTAAGAACGGCTTAAGACCATAATGTGAGCTGAAAGTAGGTGGTTTGCATGTACAATTGGTAGTCTATGTCAATGTTTTGGATTCTATTTATTTGAATTCTCCATCTTTTTTGACGATTTCCTCAGTTTTTGGAGTAAGGGCCATGCTAATTTATGGCACTAATTTGAACTAATTAATTAGATTGATATTTGCTTGACCAGCACCAAGTCCAACAATAAGATTTTTCAGTATCATGATTCTAGCTAGTGGTTTGTTAAGATGATGGGTGTAATATTAATTGATGCCCAAGAAGATATTTAGCTAGATATTAAATTGACAGCTTGAGAATGGAATCCTAATTTGTCAACTATTAATAAAGTTGCAGGCTTGTAAATCAATTGATCAGCTCAAAAATTGTGTGCCACAACTTGCATGTCTTTTTCTTATTATTTTTTTTTTATTATTATAATTATTTCTTGGTTTACTTGAGTTTTAAAATTCTACATTAAGTCTATGATTAGCACACAAAATAACAAAATAAAAACTATATTTTCAAAATAAGGAGTCACATAATTCCCGTAAACTGTAATAGAATGTAAATATCGATACTCCCAATTTACGTGATACATTACCTTTTTATCTGTAAAGAGAATTTTTTATATATATTTAAAAATAATTTAGTTTTAAATCTTTTTATTTTTTCTTTATATATATATATATATATATATATATATATATATATATATATATATAT
>MU684274.1:85648-97939 GCA_026770625.1 Nicotiana glauca
GACCCCGTTACCATTCCAAACGACCCCGTTTTAGATTAGTCCGTTTGATCTTAGCCGTTGGTTATTATAATCTAACGGCTAGGATTAAAAGGTTAATTCTAATACCCCAAGATCTGTTTTGCCCGTTTCATTCATACAACTCTTCACTCGTCTCTCTCAGAGGCGATGTAACGCCACCGCCAAACCGCCGCCCTCTGCCTACCACAAATCGCCTCACGGCTGTTCCGGTAGGCCAATGATATCCATTTTTACACCCTAGAACCCCAATAACCTCCCCGTTCCAACCCCCGCACCCGTTTATCTCAAATCATCTCCGAAATCTTCGAATCTTCGATCGAAGATTTGAGCCAAAACAAGACTTACCCCAAATGCCTCCACCTTCACACCACTGAACCTCCACAACCTCCCCGTTCCAACCCCGGGCATGGCTTCCCTCGAATCTTAGCCTCTCTCTTCGAATATCAATTTTTTGTCAAGAACCCTAATAGCCGCCACTACCTTCTGGTGGCGGCGCCGCCTCCACTCGATCCCAAACTCACACCTGGTCCTCACCTGACCTCCCTCACAACCAAACCAGCATTGGTTAGGTTCAAATCGAACCCAAACCGTTTGAACCCCAACATGAGCCCCCAAGAGCCCTAGAAGAAATTCAAGCCCGTTTTGAAGATTTTGGTGGTTCAGTGGGCTTTGGTCGAAATATTCCCAATTGAGAACATTCGATTAAAGCCCGTTTGGCCTCAAAAATCTCGAATCCGAGTTGGTCCCAAGCCTGTTTGGTTCCGGATTTATCTTCTCAAGGTATTCCCTTTTGCTTTCTTTTGTCTTTATTCAGTTAGCTGTTAGTTTTAGTTTTATTAGTATCTCCATCTTTTCAAGTTATCAATTCTTCTGTTCTCCTCCTCAAGACCTTTTATTTGGTCAAATTATTGTTTCTGTTTGTTTGTTTGATTGTGTTCGTTATAGGATACGTATTCGCTTCAATTAGCATCGTCGAATAATTAGTTTCATATTTTTCCTGTTTTGGCCCAAAACTGTGAATCATTGGTTGAATGTCGATTATTCGTTATCGATTATATATGTTGTAATTGATTAAATAAATATCATCGATTTAGTTTTGTGAGTCTGTTTGTTAGAACAATGGGATAGTGATGTGGTCAATACTGTTTGAATTTGGTCCGAATCACTGTTGAATTAGGAAGTTTGAATTGGTTATAGCTGAATTGAATTTAGCTACAATTTAAATAAAAATTTCAGAGCTTAGTGGATTGCCACCCTTGAACATGTGTTGAACCATTAGGGCAGGCCATAATGTAAATACATCCTGGCAATAACGCTAGGTAATGGGAAGTCAGAAAACAATTTAGTTTAATATTGAAGGCTGGAAATGCACATGAAATGGTAGTGGAACCTGCTGTACAGTAGGATATTCACTACATTTTAAACTCTGGAGGTTTAAAAAATGAGAAGTCCCATACTTAGACAAACTCAAGTGGGAAAAACAGAGGGAATAACATAGCTGGTCAGTTTTAAAACAATTAAAAAAGGGGGGCTGCAAGGTTGTGAGTGGGGGCTATAAAAAAGAGAAAATTTTCAGAAGGAGGGGAGTTTTTTTTCGGCCATCAATTTTCAAAGTTTGAAAGGATTTCTTGAGTCTTAAGAGTCTCTTCTAGACAGTTTTTTCCAGCCTACCAGTTTTTCATCTTAAGAATTGTCCTCCAACTCCAAACTCCCAGTTTTGAGAGTCCTGTCCAGCTTTAGAAAATCACAGACTACAGAGGACATTCTGGAATAGAAAGCAGTAGAGAAAAGACAAAAGAAAGCACTAGTCCATTGCCTTTGTTTTGGTTTGAGTTTGTTTTTCCAGTTCGTGAGTTGAGTTGAACTTTTATGAGCCTTGTTTTCTTTTTCAAAGATCAGAACAATAGGGTTCTTGAGCTAGTAATCCTGTTCCTGTAGCCCTGTTACAGTGCTCAAAACCAGAAGCAATTCGAGCCTGTCCCTGTTGCTATTCCCACGCTTGAGTATTTCAAGTTTAACTGAAGGTTCTATTTGGTTTACTGGGTTTATTATTGTTGCTGTTTGATTTTCTGAAGTTGCTGTTTGTTTGCCTTAAAGTCTCTGTTTGGTTTAAACCACTCCTGAAAATTTTTGGCTATCTTCTGCTATTGGTTCTGTTGGGTCTTTTACTGGCTGCTGTATTGCTGTGTTGTTGTGTTGCTTGAGCTGCTACTGATCTTTCCTTCTCCATTTTCTACTGTTGAAATTCTAGGTACACAGTTTCGAACTCGTGTTGGTGTAGACTTGAGTCGAAGTTTGGAATAAGAATGCTTATTGGGTTTACGTGCCCGGATCGCTGCCTGTTTATTTCATAATTAGATTAATTTTGTTATATACACTTGTTAGTCATAAGGTATATTTGTATAACTTAGACCGTTAAAACTGGGTTGATGCTTCTCGATAGCATGTTAAAATTTGTCAACATGAGTACTAACTTGAATTTTTATTAGTTCAAAGCGGGCGTTAATTAAGGTTTAGATAAAAACAGTAAGTTCCAAGTAGATAGCTTCATATCCAATAATAAATCATTAGAATTAACTTTGTAACTTAGTAATTAGTCTCCTTATTAGTTCGTAGCCCTTCACTAATCAATTGTCCTAATCTAATGAGTCCCGCGCGAATAAATATTTCCAATCTAAATTGGACAAGGAAAGTTGAGATGTATATATATGACAGCCGGTTATTATGTATAATTCAATCTTTGCAATGCTTTAGTTAAGACATATTTCATAATAATGTTCTGTTTATTCCTCTAACCGCTCGCTCCATGTTAATAGACTAGGAAGAGTAACCTGAGTATTAAATCAAAACGCTCCCATATCATGTTTATGAACGCGACATAGAGGGTTAATCTGATTCGAGCTAGAGTTAATCCAAACATGAGGCAACCATGGCCACACTTTAAATCTTATGAACGACACATGTTGGTATAAATTATAACTAAGACGAATAAGGATTACATGTAATCAAGTTCTCAATAGTCCCTTTTGAAGCATGACTTGAAGTAACCCCGTTACAAATTGGGCCATCTCTGTTTAAGAATTTTAAATGTACAAGTTTTACGGAATAAAGCGGTTTGAAATTGATTGAAAGCACGTAGATTACAACATGTTTTAAAAATCAGATATTTTTGCCATTTACAATAGTTTAAGCGACCGTGCTAGAACCACGGGATTCGGGGGTGCCTAACACCTTCCCTCGGTTTAACAGAATTCCTTACTTAGAATTTCTAGTTCGCAGACTTCATTTGGAAAGTCGAAATTTTCCTCGATTCGGGATTTAAATAAATTGGTGACTTGGGACACCTTAATTTATTCCAAGTGGCGACTCTAAAAATAAATAAAAATAATCCCGTTTTGAATATTGTCACTTAAATTGAAAAAACTCCTTCGTACACTCCCTCGAAAAGGGGGCGCGCCAAAAGGAGGTGTGACACCCCTACTGTCATATTTTGAAATAAAAATACCCATATTTGGATGGAGTGCCACGTGGCAACACCAGATTAAAATGACACATTTCTTTTTTTTTTTTACCCGACCGTTTTTAAAAAACTCACAACCCGACCCCTATTTTCATTTTTTCCAGTTTTTTTTTTTTTAAAGTTCAGTTTTTATAAAACGAAAATATTTTGTTGAAAATATTTTTTTCAATTTAAAAAAAAACGAAATTATTTTGTTAAAAACGATTTTTTCTGTTTTTACAAAAAAAAAAAAAACCAGTTTTTACAAAAAGAAAATGAAAAAATGAAGAAAGAAAATATTTTTCAAAAGCGAAAATAGTTTGTTGGAAATATTTTTTTTAGTTTTTAAAAAACGAAAATATTTTGTTAAAAAAAAAATATTTTTTCTGTTTTTACAAAAACAAAATTCCAGTTTTTACAAAATAAAATTCTTTTAAAAAACTGAAAAAATAAAAATAAAAAAAAATTCAAAAACGAAAATATTTTGTTGAAAATATTTTTTCCAGTTTTTTAAAAACAAAAATATTTTGTTAAAAATGATTTTTTTCTATTTTTACAAAAAAAATCAGTTTTTACAAAAAAAAATTAAAAAAAATCAAAATGAAAAAATAAATTCAAAATCTAAAATAATTTGTTGAAAATATTTTTTCAGTTTTTAAAAAACGAAAATATTTTGTCAAAAACTGAAAATTTTTGTTTTTCTGTTTTTACAATTTTTTTCAGTTTTTACAAATATGTTTTTACAAAAAAAAAAAGTTTTGTAAAAAAAATTGATTTTTTCAATTTTTTTTAAGTTTTACAAAAAGAAAATTCTTTAAAAAAATGAAAAATTTAAATATGGTTCGGGTTGTGGGTTTTTTGTAAAACGGGTTGGGTAAAAAAAAAGAAACAGGTCGTTTAATCTGGTGCTAACACGTGACACTCCATCCATAATAGGGGTATTTTTGTTCCAAACTATGAAGGTAGGGGTATGGATAACCCAATAGTATAACGAAGTGTTCAGATAAATAATATTTGAAAGTAAAATTATATATTTGGCCATTTTCCGTAATTTATATTATATTATATCTTATGTACTTTGTTCTATAAATTTCGGTTATGGGAGTCCAGTACAAGTCACTACAAAAGCATATTAAAATATGAATTGTTAATTCAGCAGCACCTAATTAGGCTCAAATAGGATTTGCTTTTTCCAACATCTATAGTTTTAATATTTGGTTGAAAGTTCTATTCCCTTAAATAGAAAGATTGGTTAACAAGTAAGGTCTATATCTTTGAATTTATCTATAAATGACAATTAAAGTTGGTAGTTATTAACTAATAATATTTGCAGCTAACCTTTCAATTTATAAGAGCATGACGTGTTCTCTACTTGATCACATCTTTTTGCGTATAATTAATGTATAATGTAAGTTATCCTTTTTTTTATTTTATGTTGGTTAAAGTTGTTTTAACATTTAGCAACACTCGAGTACAAAAACTTTGAACCAACCAACTCTATTTGCAAACCCTTAATCGTTTAATTATATTTAATTAACTAAGTTCATATCCTGTTAAAAACCAGGTTAAAGAATTCCGTTCCTCAACCGTAACACGTGTTTTTTTCTTAAAAGAAAGCCAAAAATGTTCTTAATTTCCCGAAACCATTTTCTAATTTTCGTCTTTTCATTTCAAATCAATCTCTTGACACAAAAAGAGATAGAGAAACCAACCCAAATAAAGGGGATTAGCTTTAATAAAAGCCATATTGAATTAATGTGCTGCAGGAGGATAAAGAAGGCTCTGTAAAATCTATTTCCTTTTTGTTGTTCATATCAAAATCAAATTTATCATATTGTAATTTGAATTGAGAATATTATTAAATAATTAAATTTAATGATAATAGTGTAGGCGAAAAACTCTCTCTCTCTCTATATATATATGTATTTATGTGTTTGATGTAAACACATAGTAGTAAGTATCTTACAAAAATGCACCCAAGATGCAGTTTAGTGATCAATAAAGTAAGTTGAGAATCGTGAGGTCTTAGGTTCAACTAGCCAAGACAAAAATGATGGGTGATTTCTTTTCAAACTGTCAAATCATTGGTGGTCAAAGCTATTTAATATGTTTAATGATAAAAAATAATATATACCTCGTAAAATTAGTTGAGGTCCATGCTAACTTATCTGAACACCACATCTATAAAAAAAATATATTGTGTTGACCCAAAAGGTCATCTTATGATTTAAAACTAAATTTTGCGTTTTGAAGTCTTAAAAACCTCATTTTATCCCTCCTCGATTTGCGTACACAGTTCAGACGTGATTCCGGAAGATGTTGAAAGTTGATGAAAATGATATTTTTTGCCTTTAAAAGTTGATTTAGTTGACTTCGGTTAACATTTTAAGTAAACGGATCCGGACTCGTATTTTGACAGCCCCGTTGGGTTCGTATTTAAATATGGGACCTGGGCGTATGCACGAAATCGGATTCGGCGGTCCCCATCTTGAGTTATGAATTTTTGTTAAAAATTTGTAAGTTTTAAAATTTAATGGTTTTTAAGAAATTATTAATGTTTGATCTTGTTGGTATTAGATCTGTATTTTTATTCCGGAGCCCGGTACAAGTTCAATATAATATTTAAGACTTGTTCGTGAAATTTGGTGAGAAACAGAGTTGGTTTGACGTGATTTGGGCATCCGATTGAGAAAATAAAAATTTTAAAGTGTTCTTGAGAATGTCATTTGATTCTATGCTAAATTCGTGGTTTTAAATGTTATTTTGGTGATTTGATCGTACGAGCAAGTTCGTATGATTTTTTAGACTTGTGTGCATGTTTGGTTTGGAGCCCCAAGGGCTCGGGTGAATTTTAGATAGGCTTCATAGTGATTTGAACTTGGAAAATGTTGTTGGTATTCCAGTTCTGGTGTTGGCCTCTGATCTTGCAATTGCAAGAACAAAGTTCGCATTTGCGAAGCTGACATTCTTGCAATTGCGAGCTACTCATTGCAAATGCGAAGAGTAGCTGGGCCAAACAGTCTTCGCAATTGCGAAGTAAAGCTAGGAGAGGCATTGATCGCAAATGCGATCATCTAGTCGCATTTGCGGAGGTACCAGTTCGCAATTACGAACTTATCTTCGCAATTGCGAAGGCATCAGAGATGTGAAGAACCTCGCATTTGCAATGGTCCCTTCGCATTTTCTAAAATCTAACTTAGACGGAATTTTTGCACATTTCTCCAAAATTTCTAAACAAGAAACCCTCTATTTTTCAAAGACCATTTCTTCCCTAAATCATAGGTAAATGATTCATAACTAGTTCCTTTCAATCTTTCACTTTATTTTACAAAATTTCAACTTAGAATCTAAGGTTTTCATGGTGGAATTGGGGATTATTGTGTAAAAACTAGGGATTCCAAAATTTGGGGATTTAGACCTTAAATTAGGTTGGATTCCAATACTAATTGTATATCCGGGCTCGGATGTGAATGGTTAATCGGGTTTTGGTCCGAATTTCGAATTTGGACCAAACAAGCATGGGTGTTGACTTTTTCAAAAATGGCCTAAATTGAATTCCTTGCTATTGTGGGTAGTTCCTAAGGCTTAAATTGAATCGTTTAGTTGGTAATTTGCTAGATTCTATTGGTTTGGAGGCTTGTGTTAAGAGAAAAGCTATGATTGAGCTTTGAGTTTGGCCGTTGGAACTAGGTAAGTATCGCGTTTAACTTTGACTCGAGGGATTAAGAACCCTTGACTTATTTGCTATGTGAAAATCTATGTGAGTGGCGTATAGGTGAGGTGACGAGTACCTATGCGCCGCCAATTTATCTATTTTGCATGTTTCCTTTCTGTTCTTCTTATATTGCCCTTTCACTGCCTTAACTGCTACATGTTTTACTGGTATTTCCATGCTTAATTGCTATTTGTTAGACATTGCTTTGAATTGTTGAAGGTATTAGCTACCCCGTAATTTCATTGTTTCATATTATTGGGTTAAGCTGGTTTATTGGTATTTTATGGTATATTTTGGATTGGTTTTGCTGAGTAATATTAATTATGTGAAATTTCATAATGTATAAGTTTTCCGTTTTCTTTGGTTTGAGGTTTAAATATTGGGAAGAGTTTTTGGGTTAAATTGTGAAATTTATGTACTTATTAAGTAATTGATATTGATATGGTGGGATCGGGTTGGGCGCCGCAACATGAGGAATAAGGAAGATATATTGAGGAGGAATAAGGGTGAAATGCTATTATACAGTGGGATCGGGTTGCACGCCGCAACAAGAGGTATAAGGGTGGATTGATATAGAGTAATAAAGGGTGAAATGCTATTATACGGTAGGATCGGATTGCACGCCGCAGCAGGAGAAATAAGGGTGGATTGAGATAGAGTAATAAAGATGAAATGCTATTATAAGGCGGGATCGGATTGCGCGTTGATAATAGGCTAGATTTATATAATTTGGCAATTATTTTTACCTTGACCTTTATCATGTTTCAATGTATAATATAGTTAAATGATGAAAAGTGGGCTCCAATTGTGAATTTCACATGTTGCAGGAGTGAGGAGCTTGGATGACGCCTTGTAGCTGTGATTGAATCTGCATTGAAGCAAGAAAAAACCCTTTGGAGCTGAGTAGGCGAGAATGTGAGCACGTGATTTTTGCCATAAGCAAATTATTCCTAAAAAATACAAACAAAATAATTTTTTTTAATTTTTGTTTATATTGATGTCATTTTTGTGTTAAATAGTTGCATGATAATTCATATTAAAAATACAAAAATATGCACATGCATTAGGGGTTTAATTTTACAATTTTACTATTAATTCATTTTAAAGAAAAAATAAAAAATAGCATTTTTGCGCTTTAATTGAAAAATTACCATAAAATAGAAGTTAATTAGTCTAACAATTTAATAAAATCAGAAAAATAAATACAAAATATAAAAGAAAAATAAAATACAGAAATACAAAGAAAAAAATAAAATAAGGTACAGAAAAAATAATAAATACAAAAAAAATAATACAAAAATACAAAGTGAAAATGAATAAAAAAATACAAAAATGAGGAAAATACAAAAGAAAGAAAAAGAATTGTTAATTGGGCCGAATTAATCAAGGAATTACCCGTCCAAGCCCAAATAACACCCACCCGATCTGCCCAGTTCCATATCAAACGACCCCGTTTAAGTATAAAAGATCTGGGCCGTTGAAATGCTTTGATCTAACGGCCATGTTACACAGGCCCTTAATGAACAAAACGACGACGTATGGTAATATTAATCTGGGCCGTTCATTCATTTTGATCTAACGGACAAGGTCTCAATTTCATTTAATTGAATGACGCCGTTTCAAGTCCCAAAGGATCTCAACCGTTGATTCTTTTAATCCAACGGTCTTTGATCATCATCAGTCTTTTAATATGGCCAAAACGTTACACCCCAATTCATTTCCTCTCCTTCTTTCCCCCCGTTCAAAACCCTAGCCGCCCTACTTCTCTCCAGAACCCCCGCCGGAACCCTACCGGCGGGAGACGCCATTGATGCCAATCAACCCGTCCTTAACACCATAGAAGTGTCTCAGCCTCCTCTTCTCACCCCTCTACTTCTTTTTCCTCGAATAAATCCCCATCTTCTCGAATATTCAATATAGTGTCGCCGGAACCCTAGTTCCGGCGAACACTACTTCATTGAAACCACTACAAAAACACTCTGTGATATCCTCTAACCACCCTCAGCCCCGTTCTAAAACTTTCAACCCCTAAAAGCCACTGAAAAGGTTCAAACTAAGATTCAAAGGCTGCCGGCAAACAAAAATTCAAGAAAAGTTCATAAAAGGCTTCCTAGGTACCAAAAATGAATCCTTAAAAGAAAAAGAGAAAAGCAAAAACAAGACTGTCGGGAAAATACGAAAAAAAAGCTAAGTATTTCTTTTTTTTTTCTTTCTTTCTTTTAATCTCTTTTATTTTTGTATGCATGTGTGTTCTTCCGTCTCTGATTCTTGATATTTTAGACTTTTTGGTTATTATTTTTAAATTTTTGTTCGTTTAAAACTAATACTGTTTTGAAACTAAAAAAAAAGATAAAAATCCTAACAAATAATTTTTATAGGAATTACGAGCCTTTGATAATTTTCTGTGCTGACTGTTTAAGATTGATATTAATTAGGGTTTAATAAGAATTAAATATTAGATTTTTGTTGATTGGTTTCCAGAAGTTTTCAATTCTGATTATCATGAGTTCTTAAATTGATTCTGAAATTAATTAGAAATAATTTTGTTTTGATATTAGTTTGCTATTAGAATTAAAATTGTTAGTTTGATTAGTCCGATTGGTTATAGCTGATTAGACTACATTTTGTTTGATAATTCTGAAAATTAGTATTAGGGTAATTTCGTAAAACTGATCAAATCTAAGGGATAAAGGGGTAAAAGGCAGTAAGGGCATTTGGTAAATAGGATTTAGATTCAGGGATAGTTTGGGGATACAAAATGGGTTAAGTGTAATAAGCCTTAGGAAGTAGGGGTAATATGGGCAATATAAAATGGCAATTCAGTGAATACCAATTAGAAGTGGGGGTAGAAGGGTAAACACAATGGAATAGAACATTCTAGATAGGGGAAAAGGGTAATTCTGCATTAATAAGGGGGAAAAATCGACTAACTAATAAACAATAAGGATCCAATAACAATAAAAGGGAGGACTAAGGGTTAATTTCTAATATTTGAATTTTCCTCCCTTTCTACTCTATAAATAGGCCTCATTTGGCCTCTTTTAAAAAAGTTTTGGCAATCTGAAATCCTCCTGAATCATCTTTGCAATTCTAAGCCTTCATCTTAGAAATTCTTCATTTCCAAAATACAAAAATACCAAAAACAATAGAAGTAATTCGAAAATCCTACTGTTTCATTAGTTTCTCACATCAATTTGAAGGTTATTTGTTGCTGATTGTCAATTTATATATTGGTTTATTGCTGTTGATCTGTTATTTCTGTTGGATTTAAATCTGTTGATCTCGAAGCTGTGATTAATTGTTGTTGAACTCTCATTGCTGCACCTTTTTTCTGTTGATTTCGACTAGAATCTCATTGATCTTCATTTTATTTCCAGGTATATCTTCTGATTTCATATGACTGAGAAGCTGTAATTACAAGTTGAAGAAATGAAGTGAAAGTGTTCATTTGACATTTAGTTTACTTCTACAATTAAATCTGATATATGTAGAATTTAGTTTGGAATATTTGTATTCGGTTAGGAATAGTCTAATTGTAATTAAATTTTCAGACTGTTACTGTTATACTTAAATTCTGACTGAGATGTATTTGTATTAATATTTCATAGGACTTATAATCTTAGTAGTTAATAGGACTATAAAAATAAAAAAAAATGCAGAACTTATGATGATAGAAAAATAATAGTTAAATCTAGGATTCATATTACGAACTTAGATTTTATACATAACAATAGTTTGCTGAAATGATAAATAAATCTGAAGTGTATTTTAGTTAAATTGTAAGAGTTTATAATATGTTTTATTTTTTTAAATTTGATATATGTGAAGCGATTGAAATAAAATAACTAGGCATGTGTTTACCTTCTTATTTCAAGTTCAATTCTGCATATTCAGTATCGTTTTTCCTTTTGGTAACAAAATAAATGAAATTTCCAGTAGCTAAATGGCAAAACTAATTTGAATTTAAGATTGAAATTGTAGTAACCCGTGTTTCATTAACTGAAGTAGTATATGTCTATAATTTGAGTAGTTTAATAATTATTTGTAAAAAACTGAATCAAGGCCTTAACGAATGGCCTAAATTTAGTTTGAATGTTAGTGTACACATGGGCCCGGTCCAATTCTGGGTATTTGATGTTGATTTTCACTCGCTGGGTCGTTTTGGAGCCCAGTGATGGTCCAACTCAATGATTGAGTATGGACTACAAAAATGTAACTCTTATTTTCTACTTAGTAATCCAATCCCTACATAGTTAAGTTCATTTCTTTTTAATAATTGATCAATACAAATTATAGTTATTGTAGTTGGCCTTTAATAAAATAACGAGATGAGCCTCGCCAAATCAAATGTACAATTGCGGGGCCCTCCTTAATTGCTTACTAAAATACATAGTATCCGGGAGAGGTCGTTTAGTGAATTTCACGACCTTCCCAAAAGATATAACACGTTAGATGATTTAGGCTAGATTGATAATAATATTACTTTCCTAAATACGGGTGCATATTTATGTGACCCAAATCCAAATCTCAACGAAGTCGAAAGGTGTTAAAAGTCATGGGCGTACTGGTACGGCGTGGTTCGAGATACATTTTCACGACGTTGCAATTCTTGTAAAAATAAACAATAAATACTATAAAAGCGGGTTATTAATAAAAAAGCACAAAAAATAGAATATATATGGAAATCAGATAAAATCAAATACGACAGTTGAGCGGCCGTGCTAGAACCACGGAATTCGGGAGTTCCTAACACCTTCTTCCGGGTTAACAGAATTTCTTACCCGGATTTTTGGTTCGCGGACTGTTAACAGAGTCAAACCTTTCCTCGATTCGAGATTCAAACCGGTAACTTAGGACACCATAAATTTCCTAAGTGGCGACTCTGAACTTTTTTTAAAAAAATAAATCCCGTTTCGATTGTCCTTAAAGTGGAAAAACTCCTTTATTATGCCCTTCACGGGGTGTATAAAAACCTTCGGTTGCGTAAAAAGGAGGTGTGACAGCTCTGGCAACTCTGCTGTGGAAAAAAAACCAGAACTTCGGTTCAGGGTTTAAGAAT